>JACXGK010001675.1:0-65238 GCA_016801125.1 Novumbra hubbsi
CTCTAGAGCATGGAGGAGATAACATGACGGGCAGTTATACGAGGAGAGCTGGACAGGGCTGTAGAAGGGCATCAACCCAGCTGAGGGACCGGTATCTGCTCTGTGCAAGAGTAACAGGAGGAGCCCCGGCGTGCATGTTTCCGACCAAACTGGCAGAAACAGATGTGAGGGTGGCGTGAGGGCCCAACGTCCTCTAGTGGGATTGGGACGTTATGAATCAGGGCATCCAAGTAGCGCCTCAGACAGAGCTTGCTGATGCCCTGATCCAGGTCTTGGAGGAGACCCCCAGGACACCACCCACCAGCTCACCAGGAGCATGCCCAGATGTTGTCAGCAGCACACACAGGCACCTGGGGGCCACACACACAACTCAGTCACATTATGAGTTGACGTGATGAAATTTGCGCAAGTTGGTGCGGCCTGTGATTACAGTTGTTTACATGGATTTTCGGTGTTTGAATCCAGCCCTTAATCGGTCAGGTTTTTGGATTTTGGTTTCCATTGACCGTTGTTATTTCATTTTGTTCTCAACTAATTCCACAGTGTACAGTAAAGATTTTGATCTTTAATAGATTTCGTTTGTCGAGACCCGATGTGTGATTAAACCGTTTTGGAGCAGTGTATTCGGCAGGCGTTGCACTAGATAAGAGTGTCCAAATGACAATACCATCAAATAAAAGGAAGCCTTCTTGTGTAACACAGCTAACGTCTCAAACTCCCCAGGTCCGTCCCAAAAGGACCTCATTGCCTCCTTCCACATGGGCCACACCGAGAAGGTCCCGCATCTCTCCATCTCATCTTAAGTCGCTTTGCGAAAACTGCCCCCCCCCCCACCCCGCCTAATTCAAAGCATCTTGGGGCGAGCGTGGCGTAGGGGAGGATGTGGCTAAAGCAAATAAAAGAATCATAAAGGCAGGATCAAAGGGGTCCTGCAAATCCATTCCTTCTGGGCATGGCGGATTTTAGAAATAAAAAGAGCGAGAGAGGACAGGAAGAGGGGAAGAAAGGAGGCCTCACATCCTTCAACTACATGTCTCATGGACTGGGTCATGGGCAGCGCGTGCTGCTGGTTGATTGATGGAGTGGACAGGAGACGGTTGGCCTTCCCTTGCTCCTACCCTCCCTTTCCTTGCTCCCTCTTTCCCTCCCTCCTTCCTTGCTCCTTCGTTTCCTCCTCCCTCCTTTCTTCCAAATATGCCTGTCTCACGTTTCAGACGAAAGCATGAGTTACGTTTTTTTTGTAGTTATGAATCTTTATGTTTGACAATGGTGTGTGTATGTTTGTGAAGGCATGTGTCCGTGTATATGTTTGTGTGTGTGCCTGTGTGTATCAAAGCCGGCTACAGATGTTGGCAGACGTGGATGGAGATTATGAAAGGCAGGCCACCAGGAAATGGGGTGTGTTTTGTGCCGTACTGCTCCGTGCTTGGTCACAAACATTTGGTTAGCAGAGCTGAGGGCTTGGGACATTTCTCTTCTCAAAGCTGTAGTGTCCCTTTCCCCTCTCATTGCACACGCACACACACACACACACACACAAGAGGTTGAAGAATATCGTCGCTTTCTTTTATACTCACAAGCAGAAAGTGGTTCCTTAACATTTGCTGGGTAAAGCCCTGGCCAACCAAGCCTGACGAGGCCCAGCCCATTCCAGGTAAAACGTCATTTGTCGTTCTTATAATTCTACTGCCATTTTTACACAATGGAACATTCCAGAATAAACACAGTTTCTGGATCAAAAGCAGTAAGGGCATTACGGACACACATAGCAGTCAGACAGGCAGGATCCATCAGCACCTGCGGGTGAGACTACACAGCATCACTACTTGTTAGTATCATTTCGCAACGGATTCATTTCCCAAAAGTTGGTAAAAAAGAAAAGAGATTTTTGCAAAACAACGGGAAAAACCACAATATGACTAATCCCCCCCCCTCGAAAACAAATTTTACAACTGAGCACATTTCATAAGAGGACACACAAGTACGTCTATTCGGAAAGACATGCTCCCGATTCACCCATGTCACTCTAGTGCCCCGCTTATGGTCCAAGCCGTTGTTTCACTACGTGAAAGGACTTGCGTGTCCACAGTGATTGGCACATTTACAGGAAGGATAAATGCGCTTTTCAATGCCAGGAATGCCGCCCTGAATCCGCGATTAAAACAAAAGAGTCTGTGTGTGACAGTTTGCACAGCCGACACAGTCACTGCTTTTGTAATGAGCACAAAGAAAACCGCAGAGGGTTAAGTCAATAACTCAGCCACGCAGGCGGTGATGTCAGTAAATGAGGCGAGCTACAGTGGGACTGGATTATTAGCGTTCCGTCTTGAAGAGGAAAGAACAGCAAATCTGTGCTCTGTTGTTTCTGACCAGGATCGACACTCCGGGCATAGAGAAAACAGCCTAGCACGAGATCTAAATGGAAGGTTTTTCCTTGCTCAGAGACGGGCAAATAGCCGAGTCCCGTTTTACACAGCTGCGTTTTCTGCTGGATCAAGTCAAGTGCCACATGGCATGAGAATCACAGTATATTTGTCTAAGAGACACCAGGGATGATACAATGGGATGGATGTTGTTTGAATGGATTCCCAACAAAAATCTCCTCCTGGACGGTCAGGTCATTTGCCCTCAGCCCTTTTCTGATTTTGTTTGTCATTTAGAGGACACTCTTATACAAAACTACTTACGACTGTAAGGGCATTCCTCTTTCAGTATAACTAAATGAAACAACCTCCGCTCAATACAAAAAATTCTGGTTTGAGCTGCAGGTCAGTTGTGTCAGAGTATGACTGCACAGCATTTCGGGTGGAGGGTTGATCACCCTTAAGATAGGGGATTTAAAATGTGTCTGAGGTAGTGGAACCTGTAGCCTGAGGTAGTGGAACCTGTTGCCTGAGGTAGTGGACACTGTAGCCTGAGGTAGTGGAACCTGTAGGTAGCCTGAGGTAGTGGAACCTG
This sequence comes from Novumbra hubbsi, assembly GCA_016801125.1. NCBI lineage: Eukaryota > Metazoa > Chordata > Actinopteri > Esociformes > Umbridae > Novumbra > Novumbra hubbsi. The sequence continues at coordinate 2,959 of JACXGK010001675.1, forward strand.
TAGCCTGAGGTAGTGAAACCTGTAGCCTGAGGTAGTGGAACCTGTAGCCTGAGGTAGTGAAACCTGTAGCCTGAGGTAGTGGAACCTGTATCATAGGGTAGTGAAACCTGTCGCTTGAGGTAGTGGAACGTGTAGCCTGAGGCAGTGGAACATGTGGCCTGAGGTAGTGGAACGTGTAGCCTGAGGTAGTGGAACGTGTAGACTGAGGTAGTGGAACGTGTAGCCTGAGGTTGTGGAATGTGTAGCCTGAGGTAGTGGAACGTGTAGCCTGAGGTTGTGGAACGTGTAGCCTGAGGTAGTGGAACGTGTAGCCTGAGGTAGTGGAACGTGTAGCCTGAGGTTGTGGAACGTGTAGCCCCATTCTGCTGTCTACAACAAGTACACAGTGAGTTTTGATCTCGTTACCAAAGCCCTCCCCAGTGGACCTTAAAGCGTGAATGGGACGACAGGTCTGAGTAAGACTTGGCCAAGGTCATGCCTGTGACACCTGGCATTACACAACTGGTTATAGAACAATATACATTCAGTCTCCATGATGGCATGGAGCACATGCTTGTCTTTTCCTGACAGGGGGAAGAACACACCGCAACCATTCAGTGACGGTGTAAAATAAACTGAGACAGCAATGGGGGAAAAGGGCCCTAATGAATTCCAGCGTTGTGAACGAAGGGAAAATGTATGAACTCCTCTGTCATGCGGTGGCTAGCTCGCACGGTGTCATTGCGTAATGAAGATATACCCAGCCCCCGCTGAGCACATCTCAAACACGCTGGGCCGAGGGCGTTCAGAGTGTCCTTCAAGAGTTAGCGCAATAGCCATGAAAGGCATAGCTCCGGGTCATTAAAATACCTTGGAAAATATGGGATGCTTATCAAATAATCGGAGCCACATTGACTTGGTTCCCCTGTGTAGCCTGGCAGTGAGTTGGTTTGACTTAGGAGATATCTCTACCTTTCAAGTTGTCCTTTGAAGTCTGGGCCTTTACGCGTTCCCTGGGAAAGTTGTGAATGCTTTATACAGACTTCTTTACGGTGCACTGGCTTCTACACAGGCCTCTGTCTCTGTCCTTTTTTAAGTAACAGGCATTTGAGATAGAGGGGCTGTTTGATGGGTAGTACACTGTACACTGCACATATAAGACCATACATGTTAGCTAGATCAAACATTCAATGATCCAATTCCTCCTCTCAGTGAGAAGCCTGATCATTTCTCCTTTTGTGGAATAAAAAATAATTGTCAGTGCATCCTAGAAAACAAGAAATCTGTTTTTCTTCCGTGGTGAGGTTCTTTCAAGTGTTAAAAGATCCAGTGGATTCAAGTTGAGGCTGATTCAACTGGAGGCCGCAAAGCCTGGCGAAGATCTGATCTGCCATGGTCACTAAGTCAGGGCTTTGGGTCCTACAGACACACCTACAATGGTTTCCATACAGGGGCCAGCGGGTTATGAAAACAGCCTTGTGTTCAGGCCGATGGTGGTTAGTTGATAATGTGTGAGGTACAGGACAGGCTGAGGAAAGATGGAAAAGGATGCGTTTGATGTAGGTGAATGGAGTGGTTAACCGGACCTATAAACCTAGAAAGCAATGACAGGGTCACGTTTTCCAGCCCTTCTATCTCTATTCCTCTGAATCGGCCTACCATATATTACGACTATTCTTAAAATATAAAGCAAAATTAGAGTTACGGCAGGTGATATTACTAACTGCTATGTGAGTAAGGAAGAGATAACCATTTAACATTGCAGTACCTTCCAATATTACAAGTGGAGGTGAGTCAACTCCCTCCCTGAAAGTAACTGTTTGTGCCAAGTAATGAATTGCCAGGAATACGTGACTCAGTCTGATTTTAGACTTAATGTAAAACATTTGGATTAAATAATAACATTTCTAGTATTTTCTCTTGTTTCTAGTTTACATCTGTATGAATGAAAATACTTGATGCCTGAACGTGTTTTTTCCACTGAATATAAGAGAGATGAAAGAGGATAAATAAATTACTTTTCACAGTGTCATCTAATTAAGACAAACAAAGGTCCATCACATTGGGTTCACATTGGGTTCCGAGGAAACCAGATGTCTGTCTTTGACATTTGCCTCCAGATCAATATTCCTTCCCAGTCATCACATCCCAGCATTACTGATGCATCGCTCACATCCACCAACCGGGGGCTGAGCTCTGGGTCCCTTGTGGCACTTTTTCAGGAAGAAATCATTTTTCATTGCCCCCGAAAGAGTGTGCTCTTGCCAAGTGGCACTGATTCTCTCTAGCCTGCAACAGCCCCATTTGGGGCTCCCACGGGACAGGGGCCAGCTTCCTCCAGCCTAGGGGAAGGCGCTGAAGGACTAACCAAATGGGAAGAGGAGACCTAACCCCTTATCTGTTCCTAACTTATACACCACAGAGAAGGCCAGGCTATATATCATCTTAAATGGACGAGTCTGACCCTTCTGAAACAGTTGGAATGCCCCGTCCATCCTCAAGGTGCTGTTGTCTCTGGAGCTCCTGAAATCCCCCTGATGATAGCTTGTTTTATTTCAAGTTAGGGGGTTTCGATGTTTTTGGAGCGCTCTTGAACCGGTCTGGGCAATCCTTCCGGAACTTTAAATAACACTAAATGGTCCCTGAAAGACTGTGTTGTTGTGTTTTCTTCTTTTGATGAGAATTAGGCGTACAAAACACGCTTGTTTTCGTTCTTCTTTCTCACAGCTGAATGAAAAATAACTCATGTTAGTGTCAGTTTATTTGGACGCTAGGTTAGCCACACACATTCTGGTGATCAAGTCATGCTGTGTGATTCTCATGTTGAGGAAGTGATGAGTCATCCTGGTAGCTAGCCGGCTGAAGATGTGGCTGACTCAGTGGAGACTCCAACCCGGAGTGGGGATCGCGGGGGCTTCCAAGGTTGGTATCCTGGATGCAGCATACAAACGTCCTGCAAATAAGTTCAGGGCCATCCGGTTTTGTGGGATGGATGTCACACTAGGTTGCGTTGCCGCATCGCCCTCTTTATGGTGAGTCCGACTTAAAGATGCACTTAATGATCGATGTGTTCTGCCAGATCCACATTGAGTGGGTGATGTGTTTATTTTTTTGTGCCGCTTCAATTAGTAAACCCGCTTGTGTGTGCTTCTTTTCAAACACTGTGATGTTTTCCTCCCACATGATGTTTGGAAAATGTTAATCACGAGAACATTTGAATGATTCAGCCCTAACGTTGCAGTAGTTCTAGAGAAATGGTATACTCAGAGCTAAAGTCCACAAAGTGTGTTCTGACTTACTTAGTATTTTTTTGGGCTCTTTTAGTGACCAGCAGCGGCCTATAAAAGGTCTTCCCATGCCCAGCTTGTGATGCCAAATCACCCAGATGCCCCAGAAATCCCCAGAGAGCTTGAGTCCTTGAAAATATTGTCTGGCAACAGGCCTCCCCGTTCCTCTGCAGTGCCTTGGGAGAGGGAAGGGATGAGGGATGAAGAGGAGAAAAGTGTTTCTTTTTCCAGTGCAAAGACAAAAAGTCCTGCAGGGAACATACACAAACTGGCAGGCCAAGTAAGAGGCCTCGCAGTCTGTGTCTGTTGGAACCCTTTCCCTCCCATTGTCTCTCGCTCTCTGCCTGGTGAAACACAATGAATTCATTGATCTTGTTTTTTTTTTATCATGGAAGCATTTTTCAGCTCCTGGGAATCATATTTCCTGTTTCACAATCGTCTGATTAGTGTTTATGTTTAGTGATCTGTTTCCTATAAACCTTTGTTTTTTCTTTTTTCCATTATTTTTGGTCCATATGACATCTTCCAAGACCGTTTGAGGATGAGGGGATTTAGGCATTGGCAACAGTTGAAACCAGCAGGAAGCAGCAACACCTACAGCTGAGGCCATTTAATTCAAACAATCAGACTTCCACGTTGGACAGGCCTGGAATGGGAAAAACACAATGCAGCTCAACACAAACAGTGCAATTAGTATAGTTTATCTTCCCTGCTACCTAAAGCCTCTAGACATGAGACGATGTATAACATACAGAAATATTTTTGTTTCATTTTCATTCATAGACCATTTGTCCTGAAACTCCCTGCAAATGGTTTGATGGAATGTAACAAGTGTATCTCAAGTCTACACGGAACAGACACGTGTTATATGAGCCATCACTGCATCAAAACATACCATGTCATGCTCTGTTTCTCTTGACTTCAATCTCACAGTGTAAAATTGGAGTGACATGGCAACGACCGTGAACTTTCCTATGACCAAGCCTCCAGGGCAATCTTGTGTTTGGCAATTATAGTCGCATGGCCTCTGCAAAAGACCTCTGTTTGTTCCGCTCTGCCAACACTGACTTTACTGTGGGAGGCTTTTTACTGTGTTGACATTTTGTTGTAATGACCTATGGGACCGAAGGAGGCTCTTTGACCTTACTCCTTTACTATTTAAGTGCATCCTCTTAGGGAGATGTCGTTATTGTCACGTGTTTTACATATCAGATAGGATTAAATGTAAATACGAAAAGCATTGACTTGAATTGGAACTTCTGTTGTATTCCTTCAATTCGGGTTTATTGTTTAGTGTAATCCAAGGTAGATAACAGCCTTGGGTTATTGACTGGTCTGGCGACTGAGATTGTTTGCTTCAAACAAATGCTATGCCATGGCCCCAAAGTTAGGTTCTTCTTTGCCAGGAGTGTGGATAAGACAATCTACCTGAACCTTCGCCAAAATCAAACACATTCTTATCAGTTGGATTAATCCCAGAAACAAACGGATTGGTTCGGTTCCAAACAAATTGGTGGTTTGAAAATGTGTGATTGGGTTTGATCTTCTCTAATTGTTTAGAGCTGATGTTTTTGTTAACTATTTTATGGGGAAGCTGTATCAGACTTAAACTAATTGCAGAGGCCCAGAATAATTGAGTATTCGTTGTCACGCCAGGACCACACATGGACTTGGATTAGGATTAGAAAGGGATATCTCCAAGTTTTGTTGCAAAGACTTAGAGGTTTGATTTGCATGGACCTTATGAATTCAATACAACCATATTCAAATCAATGATTGGTACTTTAACGTTTTCAAACCACTCGGTTTGAGTTGCGAGTGCTTGGAGCCAAGTATGCACGTGGTCAGTTCCCCAATTAAAGCTTTGTGGTTTAGGTCATTGGTGCAGTTCCGGGATAAACGCTCTGGTCGTTTTTGATGCTGTCTCTGAGAAAGAATTACCATGGTGTAGCAGAGAGGAATTTGTCTTCAAAACACAACTACACGTGGGCAGGAGTGTTTGAGGTCTTTGTTTTTGTTTTCTAGTCTTTGTATGTTGCCGAGCTGTCAACGCTGGCGTTATTAGCTGCTTTTGTCTCAGGGGAGGCATGAGTTAGAACCGTTGGGGAGCAATATGGGCAATCTGGGGGTGGGGCTAGCTTTCTAGTCCCGGTAAAGTTTTTTTGGCAAATAAGCTCTTTCACAGAATCCAGCCGCCTAATTGCTGTCAGATGTGAGCATTTGTGAGCAAATGAGCAGCCAGTGTGTCTTCTCTACATTCTGAGGTTGAATTAATTTATTATGCCGTAAAAGTGCTTTTGAATGTCTTGCATTGAATGATGAGGTTTTGAGGACATGCTTAGGCGAATGCTTCCCACTACAAAGTTTTGTTGATTCTTATGAATGCATTTGCGTTTGTATGGAGGGAGCATTCATACAAAGCCTTAAGTAATTCTTGGTGATAGTAAGCATTCTTTTTGGTTTATACAGCAAAAGATAAGATTTAAAATCAAACAATGGCTTTTAGGTTAAAGTGTTGATTTAAGTTTATATTTGCAGGTCATTTTGTACATATTGCCTTTAGCATTTAGAAATGACAAAACTTTTATGCATTGTCCCATAATTTCAGGGCACCAAAAGTGTCAGGACAATTGGCTCGACAGGCGTTCCTGGTTGGTCAGGTGAGTTCCATCCTTTGAGCAGGCACAAGAGTGCTGTTAATGTATTTTCTTTGATAATCTGGAAAGATTCATCAGTAACATAGGCAAACCCTTACCCTTACCAAATACAACAACTTGTAACATAAAAAGAAAGCACTAGTAACCTCGGCAATCAAACACAGTCGAGGAAGATGCAATGAACGACAGGCAGAATGCTCACCGTAATCAAGAAAGAACACAGACAACTGTAGACTATGATGTGTCCACTGCAGTCATACCCAGGAAACATTACCTTGGTGAATCCTGCTTAAGTTAACCTGAGTGGCCGCTTCAGTCCATCTTCAGTCCGTACACCTCAACCTAATAGGGCATTTATGGGACGAGATGGGATGGCTTGTTCATTGCATGAATGCATGGCTGTACGACGTACAACAACTGTTTAGTGCCATTTGCCTTCCTGTGGAATGATTCTGACTCTTTTAGAAATATATGCTTGGATTGGTTTAGGCAGTTGTGGAGGCTTTTGACCTAGTACTAGATAGTACTAGGACTAGTACCTAATAAAATGGCTAGTGTGTGTGCATGTGCTTCGAAAAACATTAGGTGGATCAATTAACATTTTACATTTTAGTCATTTTGCAGACCCTCTTATCTGGAAGAACTTACAAGAGCAACTATGCTTATGTCCTTGCAAGGGGGCACAGGAGTTTTTTACTAGGCTATCTACTACCTCTAAAAATAATACTTTGTTTTCTAATTCCCTCATATAGCACATTAGTGATTACTTACTGGACTGGCTCTAGCAACCCAGTCACATTACAGATTTCACCAAACATCCATATTAAGAAGGAAGTCGGTTCTCCAGTCAGTTCTTCTGGGTAGAACTCAGCCAACCCAGCTTACGTCATCAGATTTGGGGCATTATCGCCAACAACATGAAGAAAAACCACAGAGCTATCATTCTTTCTGATAGGCCCTCTTTGAACATGCTTGCTATATGGACGTTTGTTAGCTTGACCTTCCTTTTATGTGCCTGCACTTGCTTAGTTTATATCTCTAGTTTATATCCTTGGCAAAGCCGAGGTTACTTTCCCTAGATTCATGTTTTTTTCCCTTGCCAGTTGATAGCCATGTCCCGTCTCCTTTCCTCAAGCTTGAATAGGCTTTTCTAGGCTGTATATTTTTTAAGATGTATGTTGCACTGTTATTTGTCATGGATGAAACCCTATAGGTTGTAAGGACCCAAAATGCTTTTCATGTTTTCCTCTTTTCATCCATCCTCTTACCACTTATTAGACATTTCATGAGAAAATGAAAAGTCCAACAGTTAGAGACAATTTAAGACTCTGTCAAAAGATATAGCCAAAATCTGTGACACCTCAATAAATCTTAGATTTAACGTTCCACAGAGAACCCATGTTTTTCTGGGCCAAGTTCTTCAGACGTGGTTTTCTGTAGTTGACTTAAAGGTGCCAACCCATTCCTCTGTACTGGTTGATCTGACAATGGCAACTTCCTGAGAAGTGTTAGACTCATGGAGAAGGATTGTAATGATGGCTATTATGATGACAGTGATAATAACTATTCGGTGTGTTTACGGGTTCATGTGTGTGTATCTGTGTTTGTGTGTTAGATCTAACAACACATCCCCTTTTCCAGAAAAGTTAGGACGCTGTGTAAAATGGAAATAAAAACAGAATGCATTGATGTACAAATCATTTCAACCTTATATTCAATAGACAATAGTACTAAGACAGCATATTAAATGTTGAACTGAAGATATGTATTTTTGCTTAAAAAACACATTTAATTTGATGAGGCAACAGGTTTAAAAAAATCTGGGCTAGGGGCAACAAAAGTGTAATATAAAAAAAGACCCTGGTGGAACATCTCACAACCAATTAGGTTACTTGGCATTAGATCAGTAAGATGATTTGGTAAAGGTGATAAAGATGGGGTGGGGTTCACCACCCGGTAAAAGACTGTGCAGGCAAATAGTGCAACAATTTAAAAATAACGTATTTCATTGTAAAATTGCAAAGAGTTTGGAGATCAGATCATCGACATTACATAATATAATTAAAAGATTCAAACAATCCATAGACATTTCTGTATGCGACAAGGCCGAAAACCAATATTGGATGGTTGTGATCTTGCCGGGTTCTCTAGGCCCAAGCTCATTTAAGGTATACTGAGTTAACCTGTCATCCATTAAAAACGTTTGGCACATTATAAAATGAAAAATATGACAAAGGAGATCCCGAAATGTTCTATATTCAATTTTATATTAAGCAAGATTGGAAAAACTGTTCCCAAAGGGTTACAGTGGGTTGTTTACAGAAGAGGAGATGCAACACACTAGCAGGGAGTATTATCTCCATAGAGTTGTAGTCCATGAGACAGAGAGAAACTGTACATTTATGAATATGTCTGCTGATCGGAACATATGTCCTATCCTCACTTTGTTCTCTACCATTTTATTTTACGCACAGTCTTCTGTGATGAATGTGTTACTTCCAGAATGGAGCAACAACGCAAAGCAAAATGATCTCAACTTATCCCAGCAATGCAGACCAAATGATCATCAGTTTAATCATGTGTCCACTGGATTCTCTCTGTGGAGACTGAAGAAGGCCTAGTGACTGTTAATCTCCTGAATGGCTGGATACACCTGTATGTGAAAATCTCAGCCTCTTTAATGCATTGAGGAGAAAAGGAGACGCTAGGGTATCTGGCCTAATCATTGGAGGGAATCTACATAACTCTGTCCTGCATTTCAACCAGGTCCAGTGTGAAACAGCTGACCCCGTTCCTCCACTCCCACACTCATGACTCATATCTCTTGGGCTGGACGGTCTTTAAAACATTTTCAAACGACCAAGAGCGCCAACCTTTAGCATTTGTTTTGTCCCCGAAATAAAACAGGGACTAGGATTGTAGATCTGGGGGAAATAATCAAGTTTGAGATTGAACCATTCAACCACCAGTGTGTAACAATATGTGGTCATCGATTGTACTTCCGTATCATACACAGACATAGGCTGGTGCATGCACACACGATCACGTTCTGTTTCTAGAGATGCTTTTGTTTGGATATTATTGACTGGACAGTAAAAAGGAGAGGCTAAGACAGGCACATAAAGGGAGGGACAGTATAGACAGTCGGGTAACTCGTTCCCAAACACCAGGCACCCTGTGTGGTCTGGAGTTGGAGGGTTACACCAGAGTCTGGAGTTAGACTGTTACACCAGACTCTGGAGTTAGACTGTTACACCAGACTCTGGAGTTAGACTGTTACACCACACTCTGGAGTTAGACTGTTAAACCAGACTCTGGAGTTAGATTGTTACCTCACACTCTGGAGTTAGACTGTTACCTCACACTCTGGAGTTAGACTGTTACCTCACACTCTGGAGTTAGACTGTTACCTCACACTCTGGAGTTAGACTGTTACCTCACACTCTGGAGTTAGACTGTTACACCAGACTCTGGAAATATTTATTTTGATCATAACCTCTTTCCTTTGCAATAGTATCAAATGGCACAGCAAGACAAACTAGAACCAGACCTGTAGTGGTCCCCACTCCTCTGGCTGGACAATTACAACAAGTGTCGCCCAGGCGGAGTGTAGTGGCAGTAAGCTAGAAGGTCCTCGGTCAGTCCAGCCCCCTGGTGGGATGTGTGTGCAGGGCCAGGTTTATGGGGTTGATGCCTTTTCCAGAGCAGGCCGAGGGCCAGAGAGAATGTTCTAATAAGAGAATGTGACTCTGTGTGTCACAGCCTGGGGCCTTCTGTAGATCCCCTTAACAGCAAGCACCTACACAAACCGCAAGTATACACACTCCCGGTGCTGCTTGTGCATGTAGCAGTTTATGTTCATGCATTTTTCACATTCCCGGAATGCATAGTATTTTTTTCATTTAATCTGTGGGTATACATGTATTCAAATTCAAACATTGTCTGCTGTGGATAAGAATGAGACATAACCTCCCACCATGCATTTCACCGGAAGATACATGAAAACAGTTTTTTCTATGTTCCTAAATAGGTGCAGTGAGGCATGGAAACTACATCCTGTTGACTTGGTTGCATTCAGGAAGTGCTGTTAGCCGTGACGGGGTACTCCAATCACATTCAAGCCTAAATCTAATCAGTCTCCAGTGAGAGCAATGTTGGGATTTGGTAGAGGTTCTCTGAGACCGACTGGGACCAAACGATTGTTTTTCCTTGAGGCTCCCTTAGTGTCCAATTATTTCCTTGAGGCCCAGATTATAATATTTATAGTATTGAGCAACAAAATACCAGGCATACAGGCTGAGATACTCAACTACTTTGTTGCAAGAAATGCCTGATAAACAGTCCGTCGATGGAAGTGCTTGAATTGTGTTGCTAAGTTGCCACCCCAAAAACAGAATTGTCAGATGTCTTTGACCCCCATCTGACAGTTGACATAGGTGAAACTAGATATGTGGTTATGGATAACCTTTCTACCTCAAACAAAAAAAACGAGTTAGGGCAATCACCTCAGACATGGCAGTCTAGGACTCCTATCTCAGCTCAGATTAAAAGAGCTGTTGCAAACATGGTAGACGCAACAGATTACACTTGGCTGCTATGCCATGCCCCTGGCAGTGGAACAGTTCCTACAGGTATTTGGACAGAGACTGTTATCAAGAGGCTCACTCAACCATTCAAAAAAACAACATTTGCTTCAATGACACAACTCAAATTGAATTCAGAGACTGTATTTTTTTGTTTGAAGGACAGTGTCATATTCATTCTAGTTTAAGACATATTTTATGTGTGTGTAAGGTGGACAAATCCATGCTAGGAAAAATGCTATTTCCATTTTAGGGGTTAGGTTTATGGAACACATACAATTGGACAGAATTGGGATTAGTTTTAGGGGTCGGTATTATGGATTGAGTTTAGAGTTTTAACCCAAGTTTAAGATTCAACATGAAGGCTTGGCTATTTAGGTTAGGTTAAAGTTTGGGTTAGGATAAGGATTAGTGTTGGGGTTAGATTGAGTGTGGATTTGAAATGTAGATTTCTAGTTTTCAGGTGTAGTACTCTTTTGTGTTATCAGTATTATACCTACATATTGCATACAAGTTTGTGATGCCATTAGGCCTTGCACTTTCTGTAACTCAACTTTCTTCGGGGCAAATTGACAATTTAATGAACTAGAGGAAATTACATAAGTGCACAGACCCAAATGAGCACATTACTCAAATAAACATGAAAGTACAGTTTGGAATCGATATCGTTTTTTTTTCGTCATTTCTATTAAGATTCTTGTTTTCTTCAAACTCCACAATCGGGACTACCTAAAATCTAACGTCTAATTGCGACCAGATGTGTTTTGTAGCCTCCACCGATTCTACTTTCCAGCCTGTGTAAAAAGCACAGTGACTAGGTAATTCGGATGGGCCCGACCCGCCCTTCCAGGCATACCAAAACCGTGAATAATTGAAGATTGCTAATTCTGGCCGTTTACCACGAAAAAATTAAGTAGGATGTCTTGCTTCCTATTCCGTCTCTGGGTAAACGCCACAGGCTACTTATAAAACAGTGACGTACCTCGGAGGCAATGAATGAGGAAGGCATCTTTCTTTGTGGAAAGGTCCTGTGAATATGTTTGCCAATTACGCAGGCAACGAGAAAGAAGAACATCTGAAAGCAGACCCGACTAAGATAGGCGTACTTATTGTTAGGTAAATATAGACCGTCCTGTTTTTGACAGCGGCGTTCATTACCGCAATCTCAACCTGTGCCGTCAGCTGCGAGCGACCTGCCGCGGTGTGCCTGGCAGAAGGTTCTGACAGCCCTTCTTGGCTGGGCGTACTTCAGGTCAATCCAGAGCGGAAATTATTCATACTTCCCCCTTTTCACCATAACAACTTGATTAATAAAAAAAAAACAAGCTCACAGTTGAAATGCTATGCTATTGTGCCAAGAGAATTGCTTGGCTTTCATTGTAAATCCTTGTCGGACGGAGCATTACGTGTAGCCTGTCGTTTGTACAATAAGTCATTTAGCAGACGTTCTTATCCAGGGCGACTTGCAGTAGCGAGTGCATTGTTATCTGTTCGAATAAAGAGCGTTGCCCTTGTTCGAATAAATCAATAGGTTTTTGTATCGATTACATTGTTTTATGTATACACTCTTAAACCACAACACTCTTAAACCATAACATTTAAACTCTTAAACCACAGCAAGCAAAACTGAAAATGAAATAAACTGCTCCTGAGAAAGGCAGTTATGCCCATTTGCTCACCATGTTGGTTGATGTCATAATTGATCATGAATTCTTAGGCAACTTAAAAAATCGACGTTTATCATAATCTGGCCCAAACCAATTCATAATACGGTTTGTCAAATTAGTGTATATCAATGTATATCCATTTGTTTTCTTCAGTCTACCCCGGGCTTGCGACCAAACGTGGAACAGTTCAGTTGTCAATAGATAAACCTATGTGATGCCTTATAAAACATTCATTATTGAAACGAATTGTACCAATTTGGAACCTGTTTTTTAGAGGCAGATACATTTTCACTAACCATAAATGAAAATTAAAGTCGACCTTCGAACCAAGAACATGTAGTTTCTTCCTGTCTTCTGCGTTAGAATATTGCCTATCTCTGCTAAACGCGCTGACTTCCCAGCCAAAGTGTGTTATCAAACAATTCACGAATGTATTGATTTAAAAAGCTGTGTGAGGCGTCTAATGAGTCTTGCTGACTACAAGATATATACAAAATGTAGAATATCTATCGTGTGGCAAATACATTTATATTCAAATTATATATTTTTTTAAATGCACTCATCAAGTTAAGATTATGTAAAAACAGTTTTAAGCGTATTTATTCAATCTTAAAATTAGTAACACATACATTGCAACATTTTGATGTTTAAATATAAATATGTAAGTTAATCAGAGAGCTTCGGGAAAGCGCGCAGATCTCGGAAGTCTGTGGAAACCTTCACTTTGACTAGGATACTAAATATGAATGGGAAGGTAATAACGTAGATAACATGTTAAGCTTTCATAAAACGTCGGTGGATTTCTCAGAGAGGGAGGATAAAGGTTGACATCTAATTGATCATCGTCTCATTGAAGTGTTACCAACATGTCCGCTGCAAAAAGACGTGTTGTGCCCATTGGCATATCAAATAAAGGCCTGTAATTTGGGAATGAACTTGTTTTATGTGGTGAACAGGCTAAAATAACCCCAAAACAAATTTAAAAGTCATTGGTTTATTTTGTTAAGTGATATGTTTATTTTAAGAATGCAATGTCACAAACTAAATAAGCAGTCGATAATGGCTAATTATCTAGTTATTAATGAAATCAGTTGGTCATTTGGTATTTTCGACACTGACTAACCCATTAAAATTTGCATTCAATCGTTTTGCTAAAATATAGGCCAAGGTTATTGATGGAAGCAAGTAAAACAATATTTACGAATATATACTTAAACATATATTGTTGTGCTGACTCCCTCGCCATATTTTCTTGAATGCTCGTTTTTTAGGACTATCAACATGAATGGGCGTTAAATGGGGAATATGTGGCATGACAATTAATAGTGCTATCAAATGTTTGTAACAGTCGCTCGTGCGGCGTTCTGAAGCTATCCCATTGAGGTGCCATTCTGTTTACCCGATTCTACATGCGCCGCGAAGCTGGGCACAAGGCCTCTCTAGAAACGAATTACATAGGCTACGTCGTTTTCATTGTGAATATAAGACTACTCTTTAGTCCTTATAGAAAACACCTTCAAGCAAGTTTTCTAATTGGACATGGTTTTTTTTCCTTTTTCGGTAATGAAGATCAAGTTGATTCCTTTGTATCTAGGGACGCTGTTTATAAGGCAGCGAAGGATCTTTTAGTGGGGCACATATGTGCCAATGAAGTTCTATTCAGCCTTTAGAATTGGATGGAGCCCCCGCAGCGAGACGCTGAAGCCCGGGAACTATTTAATAATCGAGATGTGTCCCACCGCGTCACACACTCCATACATAACGTGTACTGGGAGCACATACGCGAAGATCATCAAAACACTTTATTTTAAACTATAGTCACTCTGAACTAGAGACTGAAGTGTAAACAACAAATTAATTTTGTACTGCAAACTACAAGCTTTTTCCTGCTGGATTAAGACTTTCAATTTAGCAATTTAACCTACTGCTAAAATGGAAGATGTATTATTTGACTTGGATCAAGATGGCTCAACAGACTTTGCTTTCTGGGGCCAGATAGACACTAACTTTCAGTACCAGGCTCAGTTGGACACTCTGCTATTCGATTGCACCACAGTTACTGGACAACTTTCGCCCTGGTCCTCGTTGGGTGGCCAGTCTATGTTTCCCGACGCACCGCTGACCTTCACCGACCTAGACTCGCAGTCTCCCGGCCTGGGCGCTGGTGCTGAAGTGGACAGCTCCTCGGTGGACGAGTCCCACGAGATGAGCACGTACAGACAGCGACGATTTGTGCCCCATCACCCGTACAAGATCCAGCGATACGCTGCTAACATCCGGGAGAGGAAGAGGATGTTAAGTATCAATTCTGCGTTCGAAGAGCTCCGGTGCCACGTGCCTACCTTTCCTTATGAGAAGCGCCTGTCCAAGATAGATACCCTGAGACTTGCCATTGCCTATATCGCCCTCCTGAGAGAAATACTTATGTCCGGCTGCGACCCCAAGTCATATGTGGACGAATGCATGAAAAACGGTTACAAGAATCATACAAATGCCATTTGGAATACAAGCGGTGAGAACAAAAAATCATATAGTCTAGTCTAGGTCCTACTTATTGAAAAATATTATGTGTCAGTAGGCTACCATTTTGAAGCAATCTACAGTATAGTCTCTGACCAGTACCTTTTGTATCTTTAGGTTAATGCAGAAGTTTGGCCTAACATGGATTTTTGTTAGACACAGGCCTAGATATTTGCATTCAAAATGGAAAAAGTGAAAAATGAACAACAGTGAAATTGTGTCAAAGACATCATAGGCTATGTTCATTGCAGATGTTTCAGTCAGTTTAGGCCTAATTAAGTAATATAATTAACCTATATTGTTTTATAGTCAGTGTCTTACCAGGTAAAGCAAATCTTAACTCTGGTAATTGTATAACGTTATTTCCCTGCCAACTCCTATCCTATGCTCTGTGACTGTTAGCAGCGGGACATTACCAACCCCCATTTACAAAATTGCTAACAAAACACTGGGTAGACCCAAGAAAGAATGAAGTAGCTTACAGAGTGTTTAAAATTAAATGATCACCAGGCAAAGGAGAAGAAATGCAAATTACTTGGTAAATACAGAGCTCATTTGGTCTGAATTGAGTGTGTGCCTCTTAAACAGCTTGCTTTGTTCTTGTTTGTTGTGGGTTTCTTACCCCAGCTGTCTATATTTTTTTGACGGCGCTCATATAAGCACTCCTTCGTCCGAGTACAAGTATTCTCACTGCACTCAATGGTTGGCTGTATACCTTCGTTAACCAATTCGCTAGGCCTCCTCTCTCATTCAGAATGGGCATTGAGGTGGATGTGTGCCCCTTTACTCAGTCCAAATCTGCGACTTGTTAAAGGATCATTAAAATGTATCTAAAGCCCAATGTTTGCTCTGCTTTTGTTCCCTGCCTGCCTCTAGATCTAACAGCTCGACTCTCCTGGATAAAGTGGGATTAACTCACCACCAGGGGCGGAGGGACATCTGCGGACTTCTCACCAGCCCCTACCCATCCCACTGGAGCCATCCTCGAGGATTCTAATGTTTTGTCAATTGGTAATTGAGTGCCTAATTCATGAATTTAGGTGTATTATTTATGTTTGTATATGTATTTGTTACTTAGGTTATCCATTTCTAATTATTATTTGATTACTTTATGATTATATCAGATCTATATTATTTTTATTAATTCTTTTTGTAATTTATCGTTGTTCGTATATTGATTTTTTTTATTATTGATATTGTCAAAGGGCCTATTTTGATAGCAGTGTTACCTATTATGATTGTATGTTTTTATAGTGTTTGTGAGGGTTGTGGTAAAACTCTGAGGACAGGTGCTGACTGGTGAATGGATTTGTTCTGGCTGGCCAATCAGGGTATTTCTATCATTATTACATTTGGGAAAACAGTATGTTTTTCCTATCATTCCCTTTTATTCCACCGTGGTGGTTAGTAGTTTGCAACAAAGGTGGAATGAATCAGCTAACCTGGTTAGACATAGGAGGTAACATCAGATCCAAGGCAATATTTAACGTTTGTCCAGGTCCTGGCTTGTGGCTTGCAAGAGTGTTGTGAACTAGGATGATGGATGAGTGTCAACCACAGTCTCTGGCTCAGAACATTTCAGGTTTATTCCTGGTGCAGTGCATTCATTATTTGCCTTGCTTTTTATGGTTAATCCCAAGAATTATCTTAAACTTTAACCACAGTATGTATTACAACATTCTTCCCATGAATGATATACTAAACCATTTTTGGTGACGTGTTCCGGCTGGACGGTGCCATTTTCTCCCTGAATGCATCTTGAAGACCAGTGAAAGAAGAGCGTAGGTGTGAATACAGCAACGGGCACTTTAATATTGACTTGGTAAAGGGCAGGTTCAACCAAATTCAAAATTTTAACCAGTCATAATTCAGGCCTAAACCTAACCAAGATTTACGGACAGACACCGGAGACCATGAGAGGTGGTCATCTGAGCCTATGTGTATTCATAAGCGTGAGTGTGTGCGTGTCACTGAGTGTTCCCCGTGTTTGTTTTGGCTCCTGAAGCCCCATAGGTGACATTGAATCCTCAGCTGTGGTGGCCAGGCTCGCTGCAGAGACCTCCCCCTATGCTGTACACTCACACAGCAGCATTTGGTTTAGCCATTTCCCTTACAGTTAAGAACTGTACTCAGGGGACCACTCAATCTGTTCCCACTTAGCTGGCCCTATACTGTGGGACCAGCTTAACAAGGCATCACTAGAACTGTCACTGTGTTTTCAATGTTGTTATGCGTGTCTCTGTAGTGTCCACTATGTATGGCTAGTGAATACTAGATACACAAGCCATTTGTATGCACAGCGCACAAGTGCCTAGGTACTCTGTGGTTTTAATGCCGCCAACGACCCTCATAGGAAATAATTAAGCAGCCACACCGAGCAATATGGGAAGTCCGTTTGGGTCGAGGGGACTGGAGACGGGATGGGGGTTCTGCCAAGTCTTGGCAGGTATACGTGTATCTCTCTCTGTGTACTATATTAATGTGCAGACCCACCCACGCTGACCCTATCACAGACCCAGAAGAGATCAGTGTGCAGCGCATGGTCCCTGCACATTCCCAATGAGAGTGTAGTAAACTGGCAGTCCAGACGTCACCTTTACTCCCCTTTGCTCTACAGCCTGCGTTGTACACCTGTTTTACTTGGCTAGGGATGTAAATGTGCTTTACACTTTGGACTGTGAAATAAATTGTTTTGGGAATAACAACTGCCGTTTTCTCAAACTGTAAAAAACTAATTTAATTTCACAATTATGAAAGTAATGTGTCTGGTTGTCTGCTGATCCTGGAGGTGTAATGAATGACCTTTGACTGTAATTCTCGTTAACCACTACCACCCTCTAGTGGAAACTATTGGATACGATTCTAATTAACCTGACAACAAGAACGACGTGGACCTTTCGTTTAGTAAGCATGTGGAAATGCATTGGTAATTGTGGAATATACGTTTTGATTATTGAAGTTAAATCCTATCACTGTTTTGTGCAGGCTACTGAACAAACAAATACATAACCTCTGTAACTGTCTTCGTCTGTGCCCAAAACAGCCAAAGTGCGCAGAGCTGCAAAAAGCAGAGGTTTACTACAATCGTTTTTCGCTAGGTAATGTGGATTGCATCCATTCCTCTCAGGTTTGTTTTGTTTGTTTGTTAATTCAACATCCGGCTTAATGAAACGGACTAACTCTTATGAAGTCTTAAGTCGATGTTATTAAGTGAGGTGACAGGTGTGTTTATTAGCTGCGGTCGTGAAAACTTGGGACTCCAAGTTCTATAAATATCATTAGCGCGTCGCATCCTATTGAACGGCCGTGGAGCGAGACGTTCCTGTCAAAATGCGCCAAATCTTGAGCGTGTAGACACATCTCTCAATTAATCTGCCCGTATACAATGTCGACCAGGTTACACATAGACTGGGGAAACCCTTTTCACAATCTCATTACATTTTAAATTTCATAGTATAGGACATAGTTGGTTTATAGTCTCAGGGTAGTTATATTTCAGAAACCTTACAATATAAACAGGCTACAACAGCACATCAAACGTAGTCAACATGACAGGATATAAATACATCATTTAAATATCATACCTTAAAGGGCTTTTGTTCTGGTCTGGCTATGGCTGCCCGTTGTACACAACAAGCAAAGGGCACCCAGAACCCCAACTGAAACGAAACATAAACATTGCCTTATACAACTTTCAACTTAGTGTAAAGCAAGGTAAAAAGCATTTATAGCCCCTTCTTAGAAAACATTGGGTATTCATTGAAAAACCTAGCTTTAATAAATAATAATAATAATGTAATATACTTCAAACGTTCAGTGTCAGAAAGGCAAATTATCAGCAGCCAGAATGCCCTGCTTTTGGAACTGTTTATTGGTGTAAGAAGAATAATATGTCAGGCATGGCTTAGCTTAGATGGAACCCATTCGTGAAGTTGATTCCGTGCAATATGGCAGACAGAGGTCTAAGTGAAAGAAGTCTCCATGGTAACCCAGCGGACCAATGAATCTTTGAGTGCTGCGAAGTTCAATGTCCACACTTCCTCTGAACAGAGAACTTTCTATTCTCTCCATACTCATCTTGATGCTCTGTCCTCAGACAAGTCATCACTCACAATTCCCCCAGAAAAGGACTTGCTCTGTAGGCTACAAAGGCTTAAGACCTTTTGGCTGTACAACTGTAGTTGTAGAGGTCCAAAACTCACAGCTGGGCCATTTTGTTGCTTTACATAAAGGGAATGAGTCTATAGGGAACTCAAGCGCTTTTAAATGCAGAGACATTCAAAGTTCACCATATTACAAAAATAAAATATTACACAAAATCATTTACTGAGGTCGAAGTGCTGCCACACAAGGAATAAAACACATAGTAATATAAATTAAACAAAAATCTGATCTCCGCGGTGGTGCAGCGTTGTAATGCCATGCATTATTGCAACCTGGGTTCTTCCCTGAGTGCAGCATAACAGCATGCCTGAGAGTCCCACAAAAGGCCGTACAAATTATCAAAGCACCATCTGGTTTGGAGGTAGGAATGGTTAGAGAGGGTTACCTTGTGCTATTGCTCTCTAGTGCCTACTTGTGGTGGGTTAGATGAATGGTTGTTTAGTGCAAGCAGATTTGGTTCTGGCCTACTATCTGCCTAAGCAAGCAGTGTTTTAAGAAGCTGAACAGCTTGGCATGGTGTTCTTTGAGGACACGTTGCAATTTTCCACTTGCTGTGACAAGACAAGGCCACAATGACGAATTGCATATCACCAAACGGGAAACATGTGGGTTTATTCGGACAATAAACGGGTGATTCATATGAAATCCCTTAATTAATATGTAGCAGCAATACAAATACCTCGTGTTCGGAGAGTTGTAAAATAAAGAACCATTTGTTGAAGTAAAAGCTACAGAAAAATGCTGACTTCCCTCATGACCGTCCGGTACCCAGTCACTCTATGCCTCTTTAATAGCTGTGAAACGCAAGTTAAATACCTCACCTGCTTTTCTCATTACTAGTCTTCACAGGGCTGGCCCGTTGCTTTGGCCCCGGGCCAATAACTCTGAGTAACGTAAGGGGAAAGTGTCTGGGCCCTATGCTGACGGGGCCAAACGGCAGGGGGCCCCATTCGAAGCATTCTCAGACAAGCGCTGAGACCTTCAATAACTTCCTGTTCGGATTAGAATCACAGCTCTCCTGGTGCCAGGCACAAACATGCTCAACGGAGAGTCGACATAAACAGAGACACATTAAGGCTTTTCTAGTTGTCAAGTGCTATGTGGGCTGTAGGCGACTGTAGCCATACTTGCTACTATAGAGAAGTTGCACATTAACAGTTTGTGTGGAATTTCTATGCTTTATTAAAATAGACACATTGGTAAAAGAAGAGAGTTTATTCGGAAGTGTCAGTGGGGTTGATGCCCATGAGGACACAGTACATCTGACCCCCATGGACGACATAAAGTAATACTTTTACTCAGGGTGGGATTCTGTAATCGAGTGATGGAATCGATGTGTGGATGCAGTATCCACCAGAGCGATTTTCACTGCGCTGTGAAAACACACACAAGCCCTCCTCATACTAGGCCTAAGGGAATGGGCCTGGGGTGTTAGTTAGGTGATATGTAGGCACTGACCGTTTACTGTAAGCGCCACGTCCTTGTTGACATCCGCTGACAATGACCCCGTCGTCAACCCCCTCGCCTCAGCCAATCAGCAGAACAAACAGGTCCCTTGTTTGCCTTTGGCTTGGTCATGTGCCCCCCCCCCCGGCTCTTAGGTCTTCGGAAAGGCCACCTGGGCACTTTGAACCTAAACAGGACAGCGTAGGCCTGCGCCCAGTGACTAGGCTTACCTTGCTAACCTTGGCACCTGGGTCACAAGTGCAACGTTAATTAGCTAGCTGTGTTTGTGCAGGAGTCTGAGGGGTGACCTTCCCCCGTGCCGGCACCCCATTGACTGTTCCTCCTCCGTTCCCTCTCCCACTTCATTTACTTAATTAGTCCTTGACCCCCCCCCCCCCCCCCCCCCCCCCCCCCCCCCCCCCCCCCCCCCCCCCCCCCCCCCCCCCCCCCCCCCCCCCCCCCCCCCAGTTTCATCGCCAAGAAAGCCTCCATTTAGGACAGGGTTTGAAGTAAGTCGTTTTTTCTGGGTTGGATGCAGATCCTGGAAGTTGTGCGCGCATAAATGAGAATAATTGCATTTTTCACGTCATAATTGCTCTCGAAACACTGTTTTTTGTAACTGTCAAATCAATGAAATGCGTTTGAGTTGAGTGTGAGTTGACTCTCACTGTGTGTCTGTACGTGTGCTTGTGTGTATGTGTGGGGATTCATGACTTTGTACTCAGGGCCCCACTCTTTAGTGTAAAGAAATACCAGTCCAATTTCCCCAATTCCCAAAGCAATTATTTGCTGAGAATATGTACAAAGCTCCAAAAGCTTTTTTTTTACAACATGTCTCAAGTATTGTTGCCACATTAAATGTTTTTGCAAATCATGTATTGTTATGGAATGAGGCTAAATGGACACCCAAACCTACTTAGTCACCAATGTCATCAATGTTAAAAAAGCCTTTCATTAAACTACTACAGTCTTTAAGCGGACATTTCGATAAATGTATTAGAAGTAAACATATTAGAAGTTACTGAACTTCAGCATTGCTCTGAATATGGCCAGACTATAACTCGTCAGTCAGGAAAACCCTACTGAACCTATTTGACTCTCTTTACTAGTGAATATCAAAGGGAAGAGAGTGGCACTGGGGACGTCTGGCACCCCAAGGCCCTGTCCGCACTGGAGATAGAACGCCTATGGTAAACCTGCATGTTATTAAACAAATCTAAACGCTTCAAGCTGTTGCACAGTTCCCTATGAAACGTTTATGAAGGGCCCCTAATGCGATTTGAAAAACACCTTGTCATCGGAGTTACAGTAGATAAGGGAGGGCGAGTATGTGTGAATATGTGAATGGAGGGCTCCTGAGAGATACAACTCAGCGAAGAACGTTTCTTTGACTTGTAATGCCTATGGTTCTAAGGCCCCCCAACATTTACACTGTTATTGCATCTTGCTTCATTCATCAAAGGGACCATAACTATAGAGACTGATTATTGACAACCTGTTTGGGTACCAGCCATGTTCGCTGTCATCGTTGGTATTAATTCAACGGAAAGGAAATCTTGTGTCGGTTTCCTGGACATTCTACATTAAGAATGCTCTAAGCTATAAGTCTATGCTTAATTGGATGGTGCAGAAAAAACGACCTTATAATACTGCTCGTAATACTGCCAATAAATAACTACTACTCGTAGCGTGTTAGGTCTGGTTCCTGATTGTTGGCCATTGATTGCATTCTCCTTCAACTGCCCATGGACCTTTGTAAGGGCCCAGCATCAGTCCCAATCCTCCCTTGATGGCACTGTAGATGTTTCTGAATAGGTGTTGTAGTGTTTGTGGGGGACCGTTTACCTTACATGTTCGCTTCAGTGTGTCACTCAGTGTGGTCCCTGGGTAGCTCACACGGCAAAGTTTGCCCACAGCCGCTTGTCAAAAGGACAGGGTTTGTGTTTACATGCCACACAAGTAGCGAGCACTGCCAGTAGTGCTGCTACTGCTAATAAAAGAGGTGATACAAGGTCAGCAATTGAGTCTACAACATAGAAAGTGATGTTTAAGAGCTAAAGCGGTGCCATCTGTGTATTTCAGGGCAGGTTTGGAAATTCAATCAGAG
The DNA here is from genome assembly GCA_016801125.1 of Novumbra hubbsi. Taxonomy (NCBI): domain Eukaryota; kingdom Metazoa; phylum Chordata; class Actinopteri; order Esociformes; family Umbridae; genus Novumbra; species Novumbra hubbsi. The sequence continues at coordinate 25,369 of JACXGK010001675.1, forward strand.
TCAATTGCAATTGTGAAATAACAGGAATTGGTAATATGTCCATGAAGGCAGAAACAATATTAAATGAGATAAACATAAACAGAGCTTCCAATGAACCTGAACACTTTTGTTCATCTTGATGTAAAACCAATGGTCTTCGTCCCTCGCTCACACACACACACACACACACATCATGACATCTACACACACATGCATATACTATCTATCTTATGCACAAACACGGGCACACACACAGACACACAAACACATTGGGCTCTCATCTGACTCCACTTTAGATCCACTCGGCCAAGATCATTTGGGGTAAGCCTTGTAAGAGTTGCGGACCGAACCCTGAGGTAACCAATCCTGGCATGCAGATGGACCGTAAAAATTCCACTCATCACAGAGCGGCGCCCCCAACAAATCATCTCTCCCATAACCTTTCATAACACTTCCCTGACCTTTGTCAGATCTGAAGCCCTTGACGGGGGGACGATCCATTTGGCTTTTCAGGCATGAACTAACGCACATGCCAGGTCATCCTTTTATTTTTGGCACCCCCCATTACCCCCCCCCCCCATTCCTCCCCATCCCCCCAACCACTTGCTCTCTATTTATTACCCCGATCTGAAGTCAGCATGTAGCATGCAGAGGACGTGTGTCGATTGATGTGACGGCCCTCTGTAGAAAGGATCTTGGCTTATTAAGGGCAGCCGGGTCCATGTGGATCTGGTTTGGAGTTGAAGGTGTCGGGAAGATATAAATGCGTCATCCAGCCTGGGTGAAATACAGCCTTGAGCATATCTTTGATCTGATGCGGGTCATCTCACACACTTGCATGCAGACACGCATGCATAAAAACACACTCTCTCTCTGACCTGCTGTGATTCGTGCCAGGGCGCTGGAGCCAGAAGGATACTGAATTCCCCTTTCTACTCGAGCTGGTCCATGCATGAAAGAAAGGTTCAGGATGCTCTGAGCTACCTGTATGTCCCCAGGGAAGGCATGACTCATGACTACAGGCCATATGGACTCCGTCTGAGACTCTCCGATATACTCACAACCACTACTTCTATTGAAACTGAACATTTTCTTCATTTGTTTGATCAAAACCAAATGTCAGTGATGAGTCAAAGGGGTCTTCTTAAGGTTTGATTTCAATAATGTCTATTTTTAAAACATGTGTGGAGGGTAGAATGGATTTGCTTGTCAGTGGAAATCTTAAAGATCAGAGAAATAAAAAATCTTTGGGAGTTTATTGTATGTCTGAAAAAGGTTCCTTACAAAGATTTGTATGTCTGAATATGTTACCTACATTAGTAAAACAAGAAAGGTTTTGATACTCAAACAATCAAACTTAAAGTGGGAATATATAGATTTTTTGTGTTGTAACATAAGAAAATGTACATTATATATCTGCTGTAAAAGTGTAATGATGTGCAAATGGAAAAGCCTCTCCTCCACTGGCCTCTCCTCCACTAGCTTCTCCTCCATTGACCTCTCCTTCATCGGCCACTATTCCACCAGTCTCTCCTCCACTGGCTTCTCCTCCACTGGCCTCTCCTGCACCGGCCTCCCTCCATCGACTTCTCCTCCAACGGCCTCTCCTCCACGAGCCTCTCCTCCACTGGCTGGTCCTCCATTGACCTCTCCACCTCGCTAAAACACATAATATCTTTCATCATCATAATCTTTATTTTATATTTTCTTGTGTTTAAATGTTTTTGTTTTGAGAGCTTTTGTAAAATACTGAGCCAAAATAGAGAGGACTTACACTAATGGAGGGGAAAGTTTTTTGAATGTTGTTCCTGTAATTCAGATAACTTTCAAAAGGTTGGAGCAAATTAAGTATATTTTCAGTGATAAATGTATATTATCGGCAGTACAGTACATACTAGCTGATTATAGCCTGGAAGACCTAACCCAAATCCCATTGGGACCACTGGATTGTGTGCAACCAACTTCTCGAATACCATTTAGCAATGCTAAACAAGAGAAAGAATAGTTTCTGTTTTTTCAAGTAACAACTCCCTGATGACGAACCGTGCTTGGCTGTGACACTTTGTGATAGAGAGCATGAGAGAGCCAGAGAAAACCCTTATGGTGCTGGAACCTCAGACTACTCACCATGCTTCTTGCTAGATGTTCTGGTTTTGCTTCCTCTGCCACAGTGCAAATGACACCTGGATTTGATGTTTCTGCTTGATGGAAACATTCTTGCCCAGTGATATTGCTGGGGTGCCTTGGCCAGAGGACCTGTCAGCAAGACAGGCAAACAAAGAAAAAACCAAGACAGTTCTACTGCGACCAGCTGCACAGCTCCAAAAAGGACAGCCATACAACACATTCTCCAGCTTGTCTTTTTCCTTCAACAGAGTATGCAATGAGTTAATCACCAATGAGACAAGAAGAGGAAATTGGGAGAATGTCTATACCACTCCTCTTTTATGGCTGTTCTGACCTCAGGCAAGTGGTGTCATCACCAGCCCTACGGCTTTGTGGACATGTTCAAGTAGCTTGGCTCGAGAACTTGCACTGCTTATGGAGAGCGGAGGGCCTGGGCCTACCCCTGGGTTTCAGACAGAACCTCCCTTCCACTTGCAGCAGATTAACGAAATGCATCTTTTCCTTGGGGGTTAGCATCGTCCTTAGCAGCACTCCAACCTTCTAGGAACGTCATTCCTTTTTAGTGAGTGTTGCCCCACAAGCTGTAGCAATGTTTGCATGAGCTGCGTCGGACAAGAGTTTCACAAGGATGCCCCATTCCAAGACATACCATGCAACAAAAGTGAGTATCACAAGCTAAATCCTGCTATCATAGGACATGATCTTTAACACTGACTTAGTGGCAGCCCTTGCTGCTGCGTTTATGTAAGCATTATCGAACCATTTCTTTTAAGAAACACAATATACACAACTCCCCGTGTTCCTGTTAGGTTGCCAGGTATTAAGATATTTTCTAGAAGAACTTGTGAATCATCTGGGTCTTTTAAATGAATTGCAAAGAATCAGAGATGTGAAGGACAAACCATAATTCATAGCACCTGAAAGACGTGGATTCCAGGGAGAGGGAAGTGACCTATCAAATGGGTATTAATTTACCATGCTAATTTAAAAAGTAGACCTCCCGCCTCATTCACACAAGTATAAGCATCAATCTAGACAAAAATGAAAAGTTCATAGGTTCAGTATACAGTATGTTAGTGTGCGAATGTCATATGTATTTTGTGCCTGAATTGAGTGGAACCACTTCTTGCCGAAGGTTTGATTAAGCAAAGGACCAGGACCATGTTCATTGTGTAGCTCCTACCTTGCTCCCCCTCCCCTGGGTGAAAAGGCCTCATGCAACCCTTCAGACATGGAGGGAGCAGAGGGTCATAGGGCATAATCAGGGGAACATGTGTGTGTGTGTGTGAGGGGGGGGGGGGTGCTAACTGTTAAGAATTACACGTGTAAAATATTACATCTCTTCAAACCCAAGTAAAAAACAGCTTTATTACCAGTACTGACCAAACCCCAACCTTGTCTGAGACTTCCCAGAGTTCTTCAACACTGGATAGGGGTAAAAGCAGGGTGACAGGCTCGATTACTATTTGGGTCAAAGAAATATACCAGACCCATCATTGAGATGGCTGTACCGGAAACTGTGAGGTTCTGCCAGAATGTCATCACACTACGCCCACTTAAATGCGAAATAGTTACAAAAAATATTTTGATGTTAAGCTGATTTCCTGCACAGGTTAATAAAGCAACAATACTGCACTAACTGCATTAGGCGTGTATGTGGTATATTTAACATGCATGAAAACATGTAAACCTATAAGCATTACCCTAGGCTAGGCCTACGCTACAGGCACTCCTAGGAGGCTGTAATTGACATTGTTCAAGTTGTGTTTATTTAACATAGGTATGAAAATAGTACTACAATAACATTGTATAATAGGATATATATTATACTAAATTATTTTATATTACATATACATATTCATATAAAAAAGGAAATATACATCTTCCATTAGCGTGAAGTTCCGTACTTGTTTTTACATTCCTCTCCCTTAATTATTCACAACTAATTATTCAAGTGAATTATGAAATGACTTTTCCCAAGGAATTTGACAGTACATTGACAACTGACATTTTATACTTATTTTATTTAATACATAAATAATAAGTGCTGGAATTTCGAATTACGTTTTATTCTGGAAAGCCGTACATACATTGTGATTGTAATCATATGTTGAAACTAAGCGTGAGCATCTGATTCGGAAAAACAAGGCGGTTTTGCGGATTAATTTTGCGGTTAATTTGAGCCACCTGCGCCACGCTGTGTGTAGAACTCATGACATCACACAGCAATACGTGGAACGTTGACAAAACGCATGGAAACGTCTATTGGAGGCACAGACAGAAACTCAATCCCTGTTCGGTTGGTTTAAACTTTCTTCCTGCTTGACTTCCATGTTATGAAAACTGGGGCAGCACAAGGACCTTTTATTAGATTATGGAACAAGAGTATCCTTTTCCCCTGTTTTTAGATATATGTCTATATGTAATAACTTTACTGCCTGTCTGACGACCATATTATCTCCCACTGTTGACAAACCCCTTATGGATCATCTGTTTGAGACTTGAAACGAAAGAAAACGCTCAACTCTAAAAATGTTTGTAGCTAGTCCCGACCTAGGCTAGCTACTCCTAGGTAGCAACAACGTTTTTTATATGCTTATTTATTCTTCTTTTCAAAGCTTTTAAGATTCTGATGTTAAGAACAAGCGCTATAGCAGCTGGATTCATTATTATTATTGGCCTTCATTATTAGTTGTAGTAGTAGAACTATACAACAATATGTTAAACCAATGCGTCCTAGTACTAAATGGGCATTTATTTTACAGAATTAAAACTGCATAATACAAACGTGAATTTCTTAATGCTGCAATTCATAATAGGAAGATACAATTTATATAATTGAATCGAGTTAAATAGGTGTATTGCCTATTTTAGATAATACATATTGTTTACTATCATTAATGACATTACAACGACAACAATACAATTGTTAATAGTTTAAAAAACTAAATCCAAATAATACAATATTATATTTCAGTGTCTATTTCATGAGGTGAGTATTGATTAAATTGGACGCTGAGTTATGACACATGCTAAGATTTCCATTTTAGAGCTTAAATATGCCGTTATGCTTATTGTTACATTATCAATTATCAAAAAGGCAGACTAGAATCTGCAAACAACAATAAGTATATTACTATACTATTATAATAATCATAATAGTCGATGATGATGATGAAATTGTTACCTTTGTAATTCATGTTTGATTATTTTTACATGATTTTGCTCTGAGTCCCGGTGTGGCTAAAATGATGGCGTGTAACTTAAGACCGTTCCCTCCAGTTTACAACTGGCCAATGAGAGCCCGATACTGCCTCCCCCTCCACTCATACAACTATTTAGCATCAGAAACTGGGATAAAGTTTCCCCAAAAAAACTTTAGGGGAAAAACTTCCTTAGAGAGTAGGACCGTGACAGGCGTACGTTTCTTAGTAGTATTATTCTTGCAAGGCGTACATAAGAGGATAGTCCAAGATCAAGACATTTAAAACGACTTTCTGTCGGTGCCTGCATATTCGGATATATTTTGAAACCACGGCTTCAAACGTGGAGACCGTTTTTTCTTCGCTATCCTTGCATTTCTTTAAAAAAGAAATGGAAGAAGGCTCAAGTTCTCCAGTCTCCCCTGTGGATAGCCTAGTGACCAGCGAGGAGGAGTTGGAGAGACAACAAAAAAGATTTGGAAGGAAGAGGAGACACAGTAAAAAGTCAAGCGAGGACAGCAGTCCGGGTTCCGTGAAACGGGGGAAAAAAACGAGTCCGAGCAGCACACAGTCCTATGAGGAGTTGCAGAACCAGCGGGTATTGGCCAACGTCAGGGAGAGGCAAAGGACACAGTCGCTCAACGAAGCCTTCTCGTCTTTACGCAAAATCATCCCCACGCTACCCTCTGATAAACTGAGCAAGATCCAGACACTGAAACTGGCCTCTAGATATATAGACTTTCTATATCAGGTGCTGCAAAGCGACGAGATGGACAACAAGATGTCGAGCTGCAGCTACGTTGCGCACGAGAGACTCAGTTACGCTTTCTCGGTGTGGAGGATGGAGGGCGCGTGGTCAATGTCTGCATCTCACTAGCACCCAAAGCCCTTCACTCAATGCCAAAGCGGTAGGTGGCAAATGCAGCCTTAGCTCTATTGAGAACCGGAAAATATCGTCCTAAACTCTTATCATTATCATTTATGTCTGTTTGTATGAATGTATGTATTACTAACAATAATAATATAAAGTATATGAACTTAAAATACATCGTTTTAAGGGCGAAGAAACCACAAACGGGTTATTAAGCTTTTCTTTAATAAAGAACTCTATCCGCATATATTTTTACATACAACCCCAAAATATAGCCGATCCAAGTTGGATCTTTTTTTAGGGGGCTTTATAAAAATAATAGGAGTGAACCTGACATGCACTTAATAATCCTGGAAAAGAAATAGACTGTGTAGCTTTACATAGTCATTAATGAGTTGGTTATCGCACAAAAGCGCAACATGCCTAAAAACATGTAATTATGATAAATTAAGATCCGAACACCTGTACGCCTACATCCAGTAGACTAAAAAACATTGGTAGACTAATACAAATAGCATTAGTTTATTCGTATCCATCTGCACCTTGCTATTATTTTACCAGTCTGCTGGCACCTGGAGCCTAGCACGCAGAAGCTCATGTGGGTGACCTGAGCACGAGCCAGGCTAATACACAGTTAGACAAGTGCTCCGTCAAACATCGCCTGACAACAACGCTAATAAATGAGAATATGAAAAAAACGCCTTTAGATATTAAAGTGAGGGCCTTGGAACACTTCATTTCCAATGAGAATATTTCTGATTTAATCATGGACATTGGAACTTGGTGTTATTAATGTAAATGTTTGTTTTGAATGAAAACTATTTACTTCCCTAACATTGAGTAGGCTACCAAAGGCCACTGTAAAATATGCTTCACTGACAATGTTGGAGTTGAAAGGTAGATACGTCTGGATTTTGGCATTATTATGATAGTTCGAAAATAAAATGTAACTCAGCGGTGAGATTTGTCTTGCACTTCATCTTTGTCTATTCTTAACGTAATTTTAAGATGCAAGGACTATAGGTGGTGGTGGTTAGGTGGTTGCTTGAACAGCCAACCACGGCTAATTTCCATTCACAATTGAGCGCTTTCCTGTATGGAGACCACAGGAATGACAACGCTCGAGTAGGGCCCGAGAGTCTAAACCTGCGTTTGAATTAAGATCCGAGCGCATTAGGCCTAGGGGCTACACTGGCGGCAAGTCAAACATGGCTACAGTCCATTACAAGTTTCTGTTTCCCTTATCATTGAATATCGTTACCCAACCCGTTGTGCGTCCGTGAACTGTGAAGCAAGCCATTGAGGTTCGTTTATCGCTCTGCATACCACAAAACTGTCGTATTGAGCTTTTGTTTTCTTGTGAAGTGCCCTTGATTTAGGCCTAATCTAGTTACTGTAGTGTAATTCTAATGCGAGGTTGTATACAACAGTCGTGAAATGAAACAGCCCCCACAAAAAATATTCTTAACTATTGCCTCAAACATTATATGGAACATTTAAATTATATGTATACATTATTTCAAAATATTATACATAGGTCACACATTCACCCATATAACCAAAGTAGGTATAGTCTACTAAAATGAGATATATGGCTTGTATATGTATCTACCGATGTCTTGAAACACATCAAAGACGTATATGCATTAAACATTTATTCCAAATCGTGACAGCGAAGGACACATTTCCATTGAAATAATGCCTGCTTTTGGTTTGTTTAGTTCCCATGAGTGGTACCATGTAGTTTACAGACCGCCCACTCGTAATCGCTCATCAGCAAGGCTTTGTTGTTGTATAAACCAGTCCTTCTGTAAAAAGGAAAAATAAACGACACTATGGTGATTTGTGTAAACACAGTAAGTTTAAAGGTGGCGTTACATGAACTTAACAGGACGTCTTTTTCATATTCAATTCTGTAGTCAGTGCTGTTTTAGGTTTGGATTGTCATTGAAAATAAGGGGAAAAAACTTTGATAATGCATTTTACCATATGACTTCAGAAGCCGCTACTACCACTTTGTTGTTGTTAGTCAAACACTTTTTAATGTAAGTGGAAAAATAAGGAAAATGCTGGATTACGTTACTTTTTGATTAGGTAGTCATATCTCCTTTAACTGGGATATATATAAGAAATCAAACTGTGTTTAACCCCAAAATATATGTATAGCAAATACAAACATAATTACTAAACGAATTCTAGAAGCAAAAAGAAACATCATTTCTGCTTCTCCCTACAATGGAAAGTAAATGTTAGGTAAATGTACATCTGTAAACTGGCTACGTTTTTGTAAAAACTCTTGCACATATTTGTGATACATTTACAAGGCTTTATTTTTAATCGTCCATAGAAATATAATATCATAAAACGGACAGGTGTATTTGTCCTGCTCTGTTATTTTCGAGTGATGCAATTACATATGCCACTGGTTTATGCATCACATTTAAAATGTAATTCCTTTCCGTTGTTGACATATGGTTTCACTCTAGGCCAAATAATTGTTTCATTAATGACTTCCTATGCCAGTGAACGTTTCAAAGAGACACTTGTGCCACCCTTAAAGGGGAAGTTTACACATATTCACGTGGCCCTTCTTTGACTCCTGTGCTTGTAGTCCTTTTTGTACCACTTTTTAATGTTTTGTCTTTTTACAGAGAATATCGGTTGTTACATCATAAGTGATCACCTGCTTCTTAAATTAAATTTTTATAAAAATGTGTATAAGCATTACATGTTTCAGCAGAACCAGAGATCTACAGTAGTAGTCAATGCATATATTTTCCAACTGGTCCATTGTGGTAATCAAACCCAAAAGTCTGGCATAGCATGTGCTTGGTTTTACCAACACACGGAACTCATGTTACACTTGGGACACACATCACAGCATGTTTTAATACTCCAAAATACTCAAAAGTAAAAACAAACTCATATTACATCAAGATGTAGTACTGGGTAATGTATTTGCAATGAAAATTCCAATCTACCATTTATTCGTAGGTTATTTGCTTTTTGTTTGTTGTTGTGAACAGTATGACTAAAACATGGATTCATGGCACAGAGTAAGCATTCATAACAAAATGTTATGCAGACATATTTTCCAGAAGTTCGTTCGTTTTGAAGCATTTTATAACATGCATGGACACATGCACATCATGCAAAAGTTGTAAAAAATAAGGCCACATGCAAAAATTGGTAAACTTCCTTTTATAACCAATAGCTAGAATGGCTAAATAACGATCTAATCGAGCAATTAAATGACATGAAGCTCGACATGGGAATTATTGGTAATATTGTATAGATATTCAAGCCTGTGCATTGCAATAAGATTAAATATTGATAATTGGTACTAAGCTTTTTATGTTTTTTTTCTCTCCATACAGACTGTTACCACGTAACTTCTACCAAGTATGAAGACACAAAAGGATCTATTAAAGTACCCACGAACATCAGAAACATGAGAGGCAATGTGATACAACTTTTGGAGCAATTTAGGTATAATTACCTAACAGTTGGACCAATGTGAGAATGAGTAATGAACCCCTATCTCTGAAAATCCTGCATACTGTTCTAAAACGATTCTTTTTGTCTTCTTGCTCTTTATCGTGTTCTTTTGACATCGGAATTGTGATGATAAGAAAGGCCATCGTTTACGCATAGGAGGAAATTATATTTCGTTGATTTTACTAAATAGAAGTATATATATGTGTATATGTTTCGTATTGTACATAGGCTAAGTGTAGGAATATCTTCAGCATGTAATGGGACCAATGCAATTTAGAATACAGACCAACAAGTTCTTGTAGTAGGTCTACGCTGCATGGATTCTTTCCAGATTTGACTGTCCTAAACAAATCTTTATTTCCGTCCAATGTAAATTTTATTTTTTTATTTTTTATTTATTAAAACACATATTTTTTGAACGAAGTAGTTGAGCCCTTTGATTTACATTATATTTTGATTTGCAGTAGCCTAAATAAATATTTGCTACTTTAATGAATATTCTAAGATCAAATAAACTGACTAAAACATAATTTCTTATTTCGTGATCGTGTTCTATGTTCTTTGAGCTTTAATTAAGAAAAAAAGTCATTATTTATGTCTGATTGTAAAAATCCACATGGCACCACTGTGTGATATGTGTGACTATTGTTTTTCGTTAACCGTGTTTGCCGAAGGGTCTTCCATGTTTTCTCCGGATAATCTCGTAGACTAGTCGAAAACAAATAACCCATTCACTGCTAAGTGTGAGATTTTGTTTAGTTTTTCACCCCCCCCCCCTTTTTGTGGAAAGAAAACACAGTCTAAAAATCGTAATAAAACCGTAGTGCTTCATTAACAGCGGGGGAAATTCGAGCCAGTTTCAAACTAAAGGCATATAAAAAGCTTGTCCGCCTTAATAACAACGTAATCATTTAAATAGCCATGCCTTGAGGGGAATTCTTTAACCTGCATGGGAGCCAGAATAACCGCAGATAACGACAATAACTCGCTCAACTTAAATACCGGGCCCCTTGTAGAACTCTTAATTTTTCTTTTCAATCTAACCCCCACATACTCAAAGCATGAAATTGTTTACATTTAATCTGTCCATACTCGGTTAAGATTTACATCTCTAAAATGTTAAAGACCCCATTGTTCATTTTAACACAATCGTTTTCCGAGTCACAATATAGGCCTAATTGCAAGTTTTCCGCTGCGTCAATGTTAGGCAAACTCTTGTTATTGCAGACTCTCTTTGGCTGGCATACCATTTATCAGTAAACTGTAACACTAAAACAAAATGTTTTTGTAGGATCCTTAAGGGATTATTTCAATCAAAACTATGAGGAACTATACATTCTTCAAGGAACAATTTTAAGAAGGTATTAACATATTATTACTTTTCTGTGGGAGGTGGTCTGGTGGTTAGTGTTCATTCAGTACCAGTTAATTTTATTTTTTCCCCAAACAATAAAGCTTACATTAGTCCCTCAATGCCGAAACTTCATTTCATCCCTATCTATATAGCCTGCTCTATCAGAATAGAACATTTCATTTTATATGTAGAACACAATGTTTCACTGGGGCACTACAAGGAACTCAACGGGTTTTATTCGGACTGTGCAGGTTCTGCAACGGCCAAAATTGTTCTCTGTGGAATTTAAAAAAACCTTCTTGATAGAACAAAAAGGGTTGATTTTGTCCTGGTGGCTACGTTTTCAATGAAAACGTTAAACACCACTGACGACATCTTTATCACAGATAATGTATGACTGAATAGGTATATAGCCCGAGAGCGAGTTGACCAAAAACCTAACTTGCAGGAAATAAGTAACAAATCGTATTAAAAAATAATTTCTGATTTGATTCATTTACAAAGTATGCAAGTTATTGGCGGAACCATGTCCTAAAACCCTGGAGTAAACAATTTGTAAGTGGAGTGATCAAAAAGCTAATTCTTTGGGAATAATTCTAAAGCGTATTTGAAGTGTAAACACCTGCTACGTACTGGAATATTCCAGTTGTGAGTCTCTTGGTAGACGGAGTTCCCTTTAGAATACCCAAATAGCAAGCATTGGCGTGAAGTCACATATGGGGATATACTATTCTCCATTCTAACACCTGCACACAGTCCCCAGCTGCCTACTGCACGCACCTGTTCCAATTACAGCGCACTGAAAAGCGTTATTTCTTTAATTCAAAATAGCCAATGATAATGACAGCATATTCTTATGCTATACTACATGTCATTTACCAATTAAATGTTGAGCCTTCTTTGAAACAATGTGTCTTAATAGACTAGTCCATTATTATTATGCTCTGGCGTAGTCATTAAAACCTTGAATTAATGAAATTCAGTAAAGTGAAGCCATTGAAGTTGAGGTGGAGGAGTTCAACTATAAAGGCCGGTATTCTATATTCTCGTTGTTCCGACATTTTATTTGTGGTTAGCCATGGAGGAGGTCCAGGTCAAGACCTGACGCAATTTTCGTCCCATTCCGGCCATCCGCAGCGCGTTTGATAACGGCTCATTATCCCCACGTTCACAGCCAGACAGCACGGCAAATCGCCCGCAGCCACAGCTCCAGCGGCGCGAGAGCCCCAGATGTTTCCCGTAAAATCAGACGGAAAAAGCTACAAAATGTTAATTTGCTCTAAAAATGATAGGCTTTAACGGTTTAACTTGTGTGTGCGCTTTAAATATGATTCCACGTTCGGATGGTTGCTCAAATGCTATGGTTACTTTACAATTTGGAGGTTTGTTGCATCATGTAAAGCTTTTTTTGTTGTGGTAAAACACTCAGCTGCAACTGCCACGGTGTCGACCCGACCTCGCAAGTTCCGCTTTCCTGCTCATAAATGTTTATGTGAGGAAGTCAGAATATAAATGAGAATACATTATTATTATTAGAATAACATAATTTGTAAAAAGTCCTGACTACGTAATAAATTCAGTTTTTACAAATATTAGTTGTAACTTGCATATGATGATGACTTTTGGAATTACTAGTAAAAGTAGTGCGAGTGCCTTTCATTCATTTGTGAGTGAAGGTAAAGCATTTGATGCACCTGCTACAAGGCTGACAGTTCACTTACCCTGCTTTTTGACATCTGGTCACCCACCAACCCAGCCTGGAACGGGAACTGTTTATCGTTGCTATGTGAGGAAATCCTTTAATAGGGTGCATAATATCAGTGCTATTTGAAATAATCACAATATTCGATATGTTAACCCTTTATTCTGTTCCTTGTCGAGTTGGTGTGGGATATCTCTCCTCGCTACAATGTCTACTTAGAGCCTTCCAGGAATCAACCTGTGCAGGACTCCATACCACAGAGTTTCAGAATTTCAGGGATGCTATTCAAAACACTAAACACACCACCCTGACCCACAAAACCTTCTCTCCCTCCCTCTTTGCGTCTTACCTCTATTCTCCTAACTTCCCGTCCTTAATCAGGATCTGCAAAACTTTTGACACCTAAATAGGCCTTCATCAAACCACCCAGGACTGCTGGGAAAGGCAAACCGCTGCTTCCAGTTTTCGGTCGCGGCCTCGGAAAGCTATAGTCATGCAGGGCTAAAGGACCAGTTAACGTGGATTTGCAAACACACAAGCAACTTGGACACACCAGCCAACAATATTACTTATATACTTATATCCAGTTCCGGCCCCAGCATTTCGGGGGCCCTAAGTAAACAAGCAGTATGGGGCCCCCTGGCGGACAGGGGGCCCTAAGCTGCCACTTTAGTTTTGCTTATGCCTAGGGCCTGCCCTGCTTATATCCCCAAGTCTTTAGTCCAGTGCACTACAAGCAGGAAACACACAAGGAGAATTGGGACAAAGTGCCAAACTACGAAACGTCCTGACAATGCTGTCAAGTTAATAAATTATAATACCCAATGAATAATACCCAATACCTCACACCCCTTTCTCTTTCCCTAATACTCAACAAGTTTCCACAGTCTTCCTACGTGACCTCCGTCATTCAATAGACTATATGCTGCCGGTTCCAATAGTCGAGGCACGGAAACAAATGATGTGTGTGGTATCCTTCCGCAAGGCACCTAACCCTTATAGTTCCAGGAAGAGGCTCTGGATAACAACGTATGCAAAATGACTGCCAAATGTTAGTCACCACCAAGGTGATGTGTTGTAAAATGTGTGATGACGTTGATCCCCCATCACTTCGATAGTAGCACTCATATTGGTGGGTGGTGGTGGTATTACACTGTGTCCCGTCGCTCACTGAAACAGTCTGCTGTATGGATTGTGTGTGTGTGTGTGCGTATTAATATATTTGAACATGTGTTTCTATATAACTGGGAATAAAATGTCTCCTGACATTTAATCTGCACATTTTCTCTATCTCAATTTTAGAAAGGAATTTTTTTGCTCAATCATCAGGTTTAGGGCAAAGGTCATTATACATATTCAGAAATAAAATTTGTTAAGCGAAGTCAAGTTTTGTGTCCGTGTTGGTGTTGGACAGGTGGGGGCTTGCTTACACTGTACGTGAACACCTTCACAAACATGGGTTTGCAATCCAAAGGAAAACCGTGTTCGGCCACCCCTCTTCCCATTTGTTCACTTGGCAAGCCCAGGGATAAGCCATGAGGTACTGGAAACTGGGCTTCATCCACGGAATAGTCCGGAGAGACGGACGGATAAGAAGACCAGAGATGAAGCTCCGGACAGGGCCTAACAACCCTCCGTCTCCCTTCCCCTGTAGAGGTGCTGACATTAGATGTGTGTGTTCCTCTGCACAGGCATTGCTGATGACCAAAATGGCTGGATAGGTATTTTACAGATCAGCATCAACCTATACGTTGAGTGAATTCATTGGTCGATGACGGTATTGGTGACGTAGCGCTAATCCACTGGTTGATGCATGCAGCGTGTCAGCGGGGGAACGCGTCCTATGAGCCCCCCCCATTTTGGCCCGTCTCAAGCCACGTCTTCCCTTTATACTTCAGAGTGCCAAACCTCCTCTCTTCGCCCCCTCCCCATCTGCTAGTTCCCCTCTCACTCCCCTCCTCCACAGGGAGATTTCCGCCTGGCTCTTCGGCGGAGGAATTAAACAGGACAAGAAAATGGTTTAAGAACACTAAAGTGGTTGTAAAGATGGCTGTAAAAAGCAGCGGTGGAGGAGAGCCAAAGCCAGCCAGGCAGCCATAGGGGGAATAACGCAACAGACCCAAGTGGCATTCCACCTTAAAGCCCCAGCCTGTGTGTGTGTGTGTTTATGTGTTGCTCTTATAAGTGGATTTAATAGTGTGGTTTTATTTTCAGACACCTGGCCCTACACACACTTCTGATGAGAGGACGGTACACACACACACACACGCGTGCACAGAAAAAGTATACCAAAGTTCCCTAGAACATTTCCCATATCTTTTGACCTTGAGAATATCTACACAGTGTCCCTCACCGCTTCTCTCTGAGGTCAGAGCTGGACCTGCCTGTCCAGCGTGATTTGTAACAGTTTAAACAGAAGGCCCTGATCCCGCTCCCCTCTACGGCTGAAACGTGATCTGGCCTCACACTGAGCCATGTTTGCACACCGCACCACTTTCCTCTTCATTAGCACAGCAGCGGCTTTGGGGTCACCAGGGGTCAGCACAGGTCAGGCTACTACTGAGGCTCACGCTCTCACACACTCTCCATTTCTTTGCCATACTCCCTCTCCCTCACCATTTCTCTTTCTCCCTTTCTCCTCATTCCATCTCCTTGTTTACCTCCCTCCCTCTGGTTAGGGTGTATTTCTCTGTTCTACCATTGATAATAGTAAATGCTCAGTGATTTAATTAATCCAGTCATTGTTGCTATTGTTGATTTACGTATGTCTCCTTCTCTAGGAGTAGCTGGTTACTACAAGGCCACTAAAAGTGGTGCTGTAAAGATATCATCATTCCAAGTTAGAAGTAAGAAAATTGTTTGAAAGTTCTGCACTTAAAGTTTAATAGATCACATACAACACTGAAATAGCATTTATGAGCCTATATTTATATCTAGTTCTGAGAACCCGACATCCACACCAAACCAACCGTATCTGATGCTCCTCCTTTAACCATTATTTAATAACTGAGCCTAATAAGGTCACATGGTTGTCTTGTCTTGGCTTTCTTTGTAACACTATTATTAAAAGGTAAAATCTCCAATAACAGTTAACAGTCTGTAGAGCAGTTCAGTGGTCACATAAGGGAAATAAACCACTTGTAGAAATAAATAGCTAATAATCTACAGTTTAGAGTGAAATTTCAAAAGGTTGTTATACTAATAACTAGTCGGAAGATGGTAACACAGTAATTAGCCTTAAAAAAAGAACATACAAAAACATTTTTTACCCCAGATGATCATTTAAGCTATTGTTTTAGCAAAAGATCACGTTGTTTAGTTTGGT
This sequence comes from Novumbra hubbsi, assembly GCA_016801125.1. Taxonomy (NCBI): domain Eukaryota; kingdom Metazoa; phylum Chordata; class Actinopteri; order Esociformes; family Umbridae; genus Novumbra; species Novumbra hubbsi. The sequence continues at coordinate 41,428 of JACXGK010001675.1, forward strand.
AGGTGTGTGTGTGGCGTGGGAATGTTGGATATGTATGTGTAACAAATGCATGTGCTAATGTGTTCCTTATGTGCAGCCTATAGGATAAAACATACATTCTCTTTTACAAGGTTACTTCTGCCCGGGGGAGTTGCAGTGCCAATGATGTGATCCGAGCTAAAATTAAAACTGCTCAGAGGGGGTAAATCCTTTCCTCTTCTCCTTTCTCCAACTCTCTCCATTCTTTTTTGATCTTGTCGAGCAGGAAGGTGATAGGTCGCCTGTATAATTTGGGCTAACACAACAGGCATAAATTGAGGTAGGTTTGGCTCTGTGTCTGCCTTCAGAAGGTGTGTGTGGAGTTAATGTGAAAAATATGGCCTTAGTGCTGTGGGCTGCTTCCTAAGACATGAAGAGGAATATTCCAGGAAAAACACTGAACGTCTCAAGGAGGAAAACGAGACATCATGCATGCAAGTAAAACAAATGTTTCTTTTCTTGCACGACATCAGTCATATAATGCCATAATTTCATATGCATTTGAGATACAATACCCATTATAATGGAATCATTTAAAACAGTGGTTTGCTTTCTGTGCACATCCTCCCAACGCAGCAGCCACTCTCCCGGAGGTCCACAACAGGCCCACAATGAATACAGTTTGTTGGGCTGACAATTATCCCCAGTCCCTGCTGTGACCTGAAGGCCTATACATTTGTTACACACAATACAGCCTTAACAAATGGTCTCTGATTTGATCACGGGCAGCGGTTTGGGTGTACATTTGCCATAGACAATATATTGGATTTCGCGACTGGGAGTCAGTTATAAATAAGCCGCCCTTATTGCCTGTCGGTCAGATAACTGTTCTCTAATCTTCACCACTTTTCAGGCCCCAGCTGTCCTTCTCCTTATCCACAGCCAGCATGGTCACTGGCCTGCAATTAAAGACGACGGCGGTGACGATGAGCCCAGCTCAGGGACGAGAGCTTCTCTAATATGGGAGCTGGTAATGACAGAGCAAACTAACCCAGGGAGGTAAAATAGTAGAGAGATCAGGGGCAGAGAGGGAGGGTGTGAGAGAGTAGGAAGAGACAGAAAATAGCGAGAGAATCAAGAGAGACACGCGAAGAGTAGTAACAGACAAAAAGAGATCCAGACACAGACGGAGGGAGCACAGAGGCAGAGTGATAATGACAGACGGTACTGTCACTGTGGTGTCACAGGGAATAGAACTGGGGGGTTCCCACCAACCATTGGCCTTTAAGACGCTTCTAGGGGAGCTTTGTTGTGGGATAAGTGCGTCCATTTTGGATTTTGTGGGCTGGCCATCGGAGAGGTTGCAGGACGCATCGTAACTCAAGGGGGAGGAGACCCGCGTCTCTTCTCTGACCGTCAGGGGTCGCGGAGGTCAGGCGCCTGTGGTGTGGGACCACGCGGAGTCGTCGACGAGACCTCTGGCATTCGACAGCGAGACGGTCGGTCTGCGAGCTGGCAGGGCGGTTGGTCGTTACCCCAGCCCAGCGACCCCGGGCCACCGAAGCAGCCGTGCATTCTGTGGCCCTCCTGTCGTCTTTGCTGGTCTCGCGGAGTCTCTCGGAAGGATCTTGCGAGACGGTCAATATTGTCACTTGCGTCTGTTTGTTCAGCTCCTGTAGATGTGCTTGGGACGTGTCCACGTCTCTTTGCCTGTGCTTCAATCCCTTTGATTTATGAATATTCAAACAGCCCCTTTGACTGCGAAGACATTAGCGATGATGGTCGCGTATCATCAGGGGGACACGGAGGTCTTTTCCTTTCCTATCCTTTCTCCCCGTGTTTATTTGACTGACCAGTTACATGCTTGGTTCTGTTTTTTTTGCATTGTTGTAACGTCCCCTAGAACCCTCTCTAAACAAAAATGTGCATGTGTTTATTTGGACACTGGGGTTGACTCTCTTCCAAGTGGAAAAGCCTGCTTATGGCTACTGTGAACACTAGTGCTTTAGTCTCGGCTGCTATCTCCAATATGCAGAATTGGTCCACAGCTTTGGGGCCCATTTCAAGTCTTTAAAAAAGGTACCTTTTTTTTTTACCTTCTACGAGGTAGACATTGGTCTAAGTGGTCAAGTGATAAGTTAATATGAGGTTATTGATATTTCTATATTTAAAACTTAACTTGGAGTCGTAAAGCGATTCTATGAAAATGTGCAGGCTGACATCATGCATTTCAAAATCTTTGAGCTGAGGAGCAGATTGGGTTGCTTGTCTCGTATACTGGGCTTTCCATTCCAAAAACACGTCCTCAAGGCTGGTCCTAAGAATATACATGGTCACAGATTTACAAGAAAATGTACTACAAACATCACAGAGTTTACACCAAACTAACTTCTATAAAGGAATGTTTTTGGTTTAGGCCTCACAACTGTTATGATGTCATTTTTGTTTCGGAAACAGGAAGGATAAAAGATCTTTGGTATTTGGGTGTGGTATTAGAGCATGACTCACTTCAATTCCCATAAGAATTGTTAAACAAGACCTCCAAATGATCAAATGTGTACCCTGTCAATCAGCACTTTACAGTATGCACTATGCCCTTGGGTCAGACAATGCAGGCACGCTGCTGCAAATATTATGCCCTAATTATCTATCCGGTTGCCTTGTCACCTTACTCCACCTTTATGTACAATACAGTCCAGAAGCATGGAGACAATGACATAAGATGTGTTGTTTTGGCATTGTACTGCAGCACAGTGGATTTGAAAAGAAAAGATTTACATGCTGATTGTCAACTATAATTAGAAAAATAAAGATGCAGATTTCAGGCAATCACCAAAAGCAAGGATGTATCCAAGTACCAATTATGATAAGTATTTATTATTGTTAATTTGTCCAATTACATTAAGTCCCATGTCCCAAAATGGCTGTAATTCCTACATGATTTACAGTTGGTGGATGTAAATACTCTCAAATTAAACTCTGCACGTTCACGTTATTTCATTTAAACCCATCCGAGTACAGAGCCAAAACAGTCCAAATGAATCTAAGTAACCCTGTTAAATTTAGATGTACTGTATATAGCCAGTATACTTACATTTGTTATTGGTTATTGATTGTACATAATGGAAGTGTATTTTTTTACTATCTTAATAGAATAAATAAAGACATCTGCATCCTCAAATATTCTACATTATTGGTTTTCTGTAATTCCACACCTGTGGTTTCTGAATCGGGGAAAATAGGATTTGATTTAAACTTAATTGAGATGTGATCCGAGAGATAGCATGTCATTTAGCCCTTTTCCTTTTTGTTTAACCAAATCCAACTCATCTGACCAAAGCTCCAAGTAAACAACAAAAACAACAGTTTTTCCAAAACAGTATAGTTTATATTGTAGATGTCAAAGAGAAAATGTTAGAGCAAAATGTCCCGAGAAAAAAGTACTATTCTGTAACAAGTGTAGAGAGTTAAATGAAAACAATAAAAAACAGAATATGCATTTCATACATTTTGTAAACCTAGAACTGTTCTTTTTTAACCACAGTGGTCACAGATATTACTGGCTGAAGGGGAATGGAAAACCCTGACGATTGTTAGACCATTCATCTGGACAGAGCCCTTTGATACCTCCAGATGTCTCAAAACAAAACATCCCTCTTGTCCAAACCTCAGATGATGTCACCAACTCCATCCCTTGCCGAAAATAAAAATCAGTTGGTCTATCCCGCTGTCACCCGTCGTTTAATATCCCTAAAACCTTTTTTTTCTACATAAATACAATAAAATCTATTGTCTGTATGTCACAAGTGCTAGATAAAGATGTGCTGAAATATTCAAAGTTGTTCAGTTTTTAGTTTCTTTTTTTTTTTTTACATGTAAAAAGCACATCTGTTCAATGAACACGGAGCATCTTTCTTTCCCGAGGAAAAAAAAAGGCAAAAGAAAGAGTTCCGGTGTCATGCTCCTGCTCCAGAATCCCAATGCCGTACTAAAAATGTACTCCAGTCCATTCAGCGCTGTTTCCTTGTGCAGATATGATACAGGGACAGAGACAGGCATGCCCACACACAGACCATGCAGAGAAAGTTGAAGAGGTGGAGGAAGAGGAATGGCGTGGAATCCAACAGCCAGGCCCCTCAAATAAACCTCAGACAATACGCAGGCCTGGCTTGGGGAGGAGGGGGGGAGGGGGGGGGGAAGAAAGAAATGCCCCATGATAAAACAGTATAAAAACAAAGCGAATGGAATGTCATTTGTTGAGTCTGTTTGAGAGAATGTTGAAATGACTACCTGGACACCATGATAACCAGACAGTGGAAAGTCCCTTTCAGAAGTATGGTTTGAATACAAGTGATTAAACTGTGACTGCTATTGCTGAGGCTGGTTCTGATAGACATCCTGAGAATATTTGCATGATAAGCTGCTATAATACCATAACAAAACAACAACCACCGTCAATGGGATGCATACTTTTAAATGAACTGTCTTGCGAAAAAGTCGATTATACGTCAATTACAATGTTAACCTGATCTTCATGTCCATTTGCAATACAAGCATACATTGGAAAAAAGACCACTCAAACCCAAACCCTTCTTTAAAAAAGGAGGAGTAGCTGGCCAATCAGACTGCTAGTGAAGGATGAGCTGACCAATCAGAATTCGACTGGCGTTCATATTTTTTAATCACTGAAATTTGGTGCATGCAACATTTAATTGTTGGGGTATGGCCACAGCATTGATTTCAGGAAAAAGCTGCTTTATAAAATAGTAAATTAAGAAGGAATTATTTTACTCATATTGTAGGCAATTATTGGCAGCATATTATAACACTTATAATGCAGTTTAACCTAGAGTCTGCTCCATTGGCAGGGACTGGGTCTATTGAGACGACCCTTGACTTCAGTATTCATCTGCTACAGCTGTCAGAGAGTAGAGGGGCAAGATGGGTGAGGTTAAAGGGTGATGGGGAAATGAATGGGTCAACTATGACCTCTAGGCTTATATCCATTAGTCATTATAGGGAAACCCTTGTGTAATTATCATGTTATTCCAAAGTCAACCCTAGTGAATTACACAGGGTGGTATCGACACTGAAATGCTTTCAGGTAGTGTTTGGGTTTTGGTCAGAAACGTTTTACCAATATCAGTGGTCTTTGCACTGTCTAGCCCTGCCTCTATGAAGTGGTGGTCACACTGTTTAAATAGAGTCATAGAATGTCATATCTGAGTTTCATTTTAACTTCTTTTCTCTCTCCTAAGGCTTATTTCCGGAACATTTATGTGATTTGTCAGGAACAGAAGACAAATCTACAGTAAACAGGATGCTACTAACCTGAGCCTTCAACCAATGGCAGACAGGAATAATAACCAGTGCCCTTCAGCAACACCAGCCAAAGCCAAACCAGCAAATGTTAAATGAGCATATCACCTTGCAATACAAAGATTTTTCTTCTCTAAAACAAGATTGCAATATCTTAGAATATATAATATACTTATTGATTTTGTAGTCATATATATATCTGCTATGAACAGACAGTATAGTAAATACACAACTGTTGGATCATCATACAAAGTAGAAATATTTGCATCCCTCCCCTCTGTTACCAACCCCAGACCCTTTCTCCATGAAAAGGAACTTCACTCACAAATCACCTGTACAAAGCTTAACACAGACAAAAGAATAAAAAGTACAAAAACCAAAGCGCAGGAGTCCACTTCAAATAAAAAGAGAAGCAGTAGTCATCTAAACAACCAGTGGGAACATCCCAAAGAAAGCTGGATGAGGAAACATCAACAACCTTCTCAGTTCTTCCTTCTCAACTGACAGTGAGAAACAAGTGATTGTGACATCATCGGAAAATTGCAGAAGGTAGTTGCTCAGAGACTAAACATGAGTTGGATGGTTTTATAACAGCCAGTCCTGATCACGAGGATCATTTATTCTCAAATTTCAGAGCTATACATGTTAGATAACTCAGTCAAATGTACGTAGTTAAAGATCATTAGGACAGCATGCACGCATACGGGTATACAGCACGGTAATGTCACGAGTCTTGCACGCAGGGTTACAATTCCCGGCACCTAAAACACTACAGTGCTGGAGTGGATGAAGTGTGGATTGCGACGTGACGCACGCTGGCTCTTCCATACACGCACAAACACACACCTGCTTTGTAGCACCTGACACTAGTGGAGCAGCTGTGCCTATTAAGGAGCGTAGACCTGATAGAGACTAGGGTGGGCCGTCACTCTGTCACCATGTTAACACAACCATTAATGAGATGCCATTTGGGCTGTTGGTGAACGGAACCAAAGGACTGGCTGAATTGTGGCCTCTGCCCTGTAACTGATTGAGAGAGCGTATGAACCATGGGACATTCCAACACTTCGAAATGTGCGCTGTGCAAGATACAAATGGGTTTAACGTTTCCGATTCCCTGGCAGAGAACATTCCGAAATGTAAATTCATGGTGGAAAAATGCTTAGAATACCACTCGGGTCCCAAGGATCGAGTGGACAGGAAGGTCATGCTTTGGCTTCATTTCTTACTACTTCTACCTTCGAACAGCATTCTAGTTTTAGATGAAAGGTGTCTTCAGTATAGATGACAGTGCATGCTAGCTAACTCCATTGAAAAGCTGACACATATTTGGTAAAGGGTTTACATACCAGAGGACAGCTACATCAATGGCTGATTTTTAAAACCACTGAAGGTTTGTCCCACTGGGAAATAAAAAGAATCCCGCCATGTTAGTCCCTGTGTAGCACGGCAACTACCTTCTAAAGGACAGTGAAGGGGTTAATGACGTGTTCCAAAGAAACCGGGGTATGACAGTAAGCTACAAACAATTCATGGTAAACATACCAAGGGCCTCAATGTCTATGTGCCGGCATTGCCAGTCACACCACAACAAAGCAAAGATGGGGACCCCTCTCTCCCCTCATAACTCAATTTAAGGCAAAGCACTTCGTCTTGAGTCCATCGTGAAATCCACTGGGCTGGAAAAAAAGGCACAAACTCGCTATCTTCTTAAGTGTCAGTTGTTTTGAACCAGAACACCTGGTCCCAGGTTCTTTGCATTCTTCGTCTCTTTACCTTGCTTAATACCTTACCTCTTCGGCCAGAAGAAAACTCTGCTTTCACCATTCGAAAATGTTTGTTGTTCAGCAAACCAGTAATGTTTCTCTGTTGTCAATGTCCGTGAATGGCAACGAGAAAAGGCTTGTTAACAGAGTCGTAATTACATCATGACACTCGCTGTTCTGTCAGTGAAAGGTAAAGGAACAATGAATAAATGACAGAAATGTTGTGTCTGAAGCTTAAAACACAGAACATGTCTGTTTGACAAAAGCACAAACGTTTAAGGTTGCCAGCGTGGGATGACTCAAGGTCTCCGTAGGTACCACTTGTCTGAGAGTAAAAACCTGACCTGGCAACCTAAATAGGCCTTGCAACTTGGGGCTCCTTGGGATTTGCTCCTCACTTAGAGCGTTTTTAAGTCCATTCACTGGGGGAGCGCAAGTGTCGTCACCCATGTTCTTCTACTGGCCTCCCCCTTCCCCCCTTGCCGATGTCCCCTGTCCCTTGTGACTGATTCAGCTTCTGGACAGGGTGTGGGCATATCGATGGGGTGGGGTCCAATTAAAACAGAGGTTGGTGGTTGGCTGAGGACTAAATTGGGGATCTGAAGGGTCCCTAAACGGTGAAGGAGCCGTGGTCGGCCAATTACATTGGCGCCTCCTCCTCCATTGGCTCCTCCTCGCTCCTGCAGAAGGGACAGAAACATGCATCGGAGGAAGCACAGAAATACTATGCGTGTTTGGCAGGATGTCATGGGACCAGTCAGGATCCCACACAGAACGGAACGCACCTCCTCTGCTTGTTGGCCACAGAAAGGGAGGCCATGGCGGTGACAGCCTCCGCCTCCTCGGTCTCACACTGACAAGCCTCGCTCAGAGAGTAACCCAGTGTGGAGGCGCAGCGCTGCAGACAGGGCCAGTATTCACCTACAACGCAGAGGTCACGGTCGTCACGGACTCCCCACAGAGCCGAAGGAGGCGCGTTAATGACTACAGAAATGCACAGGGTCGTCCGGCCAGTATCCCACCACGATTCAGACCTCTAATCAGACTTTGTATTAAACGCACGCCAGCGAACCAAATCCCATTACGGCTGGTTGGTTGGCGCCCAATGGGTGAGGACTACTTCCTGTATGGGTGGGGGGACCACTCACTTTGTGCCTCCAGCACCTTCTCTAGAGAGCAGACGGCGTTGGGGTTGGGCCTTTGTTGCATCACCTCCTCCGGTATGGGGTCCAACTGTGGAGAGAAACACACACACACACACACGAGTATGAGCAAACAGGTGAAAGACAGGTCACATACAGCATGGCAGTGACAACGCGGTCCCCCCCCCCCGGTGTACGAGCTTCTGATAGCGTAGCCCAGGACAGCCAGCCCAGGGGTGGACACCGATTTGACACAATAGAAAGGAGACAGATGCACTGCAGCCTCCCACACACGGAGCTCCTCTCCGCCACAGGCCACAATGAGTGCATTGTGCCGGGTCCTGCGGGTCCTGCTGCGCAACACACACGCACGGCTTCAGGAGAGTCCGATTAAGGCGTGAAGGAGCGGAGAGAAGAAACCGGGGCATTCCCCAACCTGCCTCTCCAAGCCGGAATGATTCCATTTCCCTTTAGCCAGCCGCGGGTGTTGCGTTTGGTTTTTGTTCAAACCCTCTTAGGCCAAACCGGTGAAAATAAGAAAACCCATGAATGCTCCCACATATATATATATAACGCAGCAAGAAATAAAGGCACCCGGGTGTCTTATTTCTCTCATCATAAGCTACACTCAAAGCTGAAATATGCAGGAGCGAGAGACTAGTTGAAACGTTAGGAGAAGGAAGAAGCCAATGCCAAAGGAAAGCAGAGGAAAGAGGGATCGCCGGTCGGCCTTGTTTCAGCGAGGCGGGACGTTTTCTTTTTATTAAAACAAATAGAAGGTGGGCGGGGTGAGGAGGGCAATGGGAGGGGCCAGTCTGAGGAGAAGGATACTTTAATCCTGCTGTGGCACGACACACTGCCTCATATACACTCATGCACACACATACAACTGCAGGTACTCACACATGTTCATGAAGAGAGTAAGTTGTGTGTTTCCCAGACAATTTTGAACACATCTTGGAACCTGCATTGTGTTACTGTATCTTTCCGGGATACCAAACCTCCGCAGACTCTTCCTCACGTGCACCGATAACCTCACCACCCCTGGCACTGAGCAGCGGTGGTAAACATTCCACGCTGTTTGTGAGAACATGTTATGTACTGTGATTGGGTTCTGTGTGATCGGACGTTACGATTACCAGAGCACTTTGACGCACCGTTTGTACCAAACATGATTTGGTACTCACAGCCAGCCTTGTCGGAACACAGTGTGAATATCAAACTCTTCAAACGCATTTGGTACAGTCGCTTTTCAAAAAAAGTTTGCGGGTTTCCAAGTTGGGTCCTAATCACTCAACCTTCCATTTCCTCTTGCTTTAGTAGGAAAGATGAATGCATCTCGCTCTCACTCCTTCTAGGAGTGGGTCCAATATCACACAACAGTGTGTGTGCCCAGCCATGTTCCCACCTTTACCTCTCCTCCTCCACCACTTCAGTAACCCCAGAGACCCTGTGCTTGGCACCGTATCCAGGGAGGGGGTCTGCGCACCGAGCCAGACCAGGGGAGCTGTCTGTCAGCTTGACGGGCAGCTGTGCCGCGCGCCTATAAACTTTAACAGGTCTTGTCAGTGAGCCCGGGGCCTGACAGGTATGACACACACAGAACCCCCCACGGCAACCACTGTGATGTGTCACCACCTCCCTCCTCCCTCTATGTCCTCCCTCCTCCCTCTCTGTCTCTGTCCTCCCACCATGTCCTCCCACCATGTCCTCCCTCCTCCCTCTCTGACCTCTCTGTCTCTGTCCTCCCTCTCCCACCATGTCCTCCCTCCTCCCTCTCTGTCCTCCCTCTCTGTCCTCCCTCTCTGTCCTCCCTCTCCCTCCTCCCTCTCTGTCCTCCCTCTCTGTCCTCCCTCTCCCTCCTCCCTCTCTGACCTTTGTCTCCCTCCTCCCTCTCCCACCATGTCCTCCCTCCTCCCTCTCTGTCCTCTCTCTCTGTCCTCCTTCTCCCCCCACCCTCTCATTCCTCCATCTCGGTCTTCCCTCCCCCTTCTCGTACTCAGTCCTGCCTCCTCCCTCGTCCTTCTCAGTCCCCCACTCCCACTCAGTCCTCCCTACCAGTCCTCTTTCTCAGTTTCCCCCTCCTCCTCCCCCTCCCTTCTCCCTCTTAGTCTTAGCAGGAAGACAACATTTAACTGGTTCTTCCCTGCCAGGGGACAGCCTTCTGTAAGGTGGTATGTCATCACTCCGTCCACCACTGTCAGCGAGCCTGCATCTAAATAAGCCTGTTTAATTGTGTGGCACAGCATTCAAACGCACATGGGGGGGGTAGCCTCAACAAAGTGAGTCGCCACGCGAACCAGAGTCGCTAAAGGAATGTGGCCGTTGAATAAAATATAAAACATAAAACATTCTGGGAAGCCCGAGAAACCTAGGGTGGAGGAATTTCACTTCATTTCAAGTTCAACAGGCCAAAAACACAAGTTAGAAAGTCGCTTGGCCAGGGCGCACGGCCTTTGAATCAAATGCCGACACCGTTTGATGACGCTGCGAACTCCTACGCGGCCTAGGAACCGGATCCGTTGAGGCCGCCGGGAGCCCGGTGAACGGGACCACGCCTACTGTACCTGCCATGTAAACAGTGTGGATAACCTCATCTGCAACTGGCAACAATTACAGCATTGGCCTGTTGTTTATCAAATAATTGCTAACGACCACCATTCGGATGAGGGGGGCGCAACATCTGTTTAAGGGCATTCATCAATTAGTCACGAGGTTAGAGTTGACTGGCACTATCGCCAATGCATCATTCAGGAGAACTTTAACTGGAGAGGCGCTGGCAATTACGCACTCAAACCCGTGAAGGTACAAAAAAAGGCCTGTAAAGTCCATTCACTGTTTTTTTTTTTTTGTCCGCTTTCAAACCCACCCAGTTAATCCAAGCCACTTTCAAAGGGAATCCAACTCTCATTATAGCAAAGCTTGTCTTAACCTGCCAATAAAAAGAGGAAATATGTTCCCTCACGGCGAAGCGCCAGTAAAATGCTTGATGCACAGACTACAGGCACATAGGAGGCAACAGGGCAGTAAACCCAATCTACACTTGGCCCTGATAGAGGACCTGTCTAAACCAGTATGGCCACGTACAAGAGCTTATTTTAAAGTCAACTGGAGAGCAATGATTGTTTTTTGGTGAGACATTTTAATTGTGTTAATGGGATAACCTGACACCCAGCTTCACTGACCTCATAAACAGCTGAAGACTTACCGGCTCATATTTTGCCCTAAAGCATCCAGACACTCACATCCCGGTTCCTCTCGGTCTTCCCCATGGAACAGCCACTGTCATTCAGCTGAATTCCATCTTCAGTTCAACAGATCTTTCACAAGGATTCTGATCCTGACATTTTGATGGGAGGCGTCATAAAGTTTGCCAGTTATTTGACCCCTTGTGCCGTTCCGACCTGTTGAACCAGTCATCACACTAACGAGGGCCTGATCGGCACACTTGTTCAAAGACTGCAAAGGCAATTGCCAAAAACGCCATGGGAAGAGGCAATGGAAAACCCTGCAGGCTCGGCCAATCACCAGTGTCTAACTACGGTGACAGTTCACCGCCAGTCACAGGAGAGTAATGAGCCATTCGTTCCAGCTGCTTATCAACGGGTGATGTGGCATCTCGCGTGCATTTGTGGCTCTGATTTTTGGGGTGAAATTCAAAGCTTGGAGCTCCCCGGTTTATGACAATAGCCGCCCCAACCACCCCCTCCCCCCGACTTCAAATGATTCCCCAATACCCTTTGATTCCCCGATCTCTGCAGGCCTGGCGGTGACCCGGTTGGGGAGAGGTGTGAGGGTAAACGCTTTCAGATGTTGACTGCTGACGGGGTCTTGGGGAGGAGGGTGAGAAGGGAGCGCTACGGGGGCCAGGGCTGGTGCCTCCTTCTAGGCTTCCTGGCTCACCGCCTCGCTCACCCATCGACCCCCCCGCTAGAAACCGCCCTCTCTCCTGGCCACTGAAACCTGAGACCGTCCCAACCCACGACCCCTTCAGGAGTACCGTCTATCCTCTGGCCCTTCATCCCTCTCCCCTCTGCCTCCATGAATTAAACCAAGCGAAAGCCCTGGGCTCTAAATTGGAGGTGAAGGACCTCTGGGAAGCAGCGGTACAAGCACCTCCCAGTCTGACGTTACTTGTGACGTCGTTAAAGGGGGTGACCTCAAAGTCATCCAAAGGCACCAGTGCAGGTAAACAGATTAAGGTTATTGCATTAGGGCTTGACTGGATGTTTGCGCAGCTCCCTGTCAAAAGCAAACCGTGTTCCAGCTCAGAAGCCGTTAAGATCTACTTCTTCTGACAGGGTAGCGTTGGTGTTCCACGGGGCTTATAGGGATGGTTTGGGGTTTGGGCAATGAAGCCCTTATTCTACTTTTACAGAGTCAGAACCCCTGGATACAATTTTTATGTCTGTGTATGGTTTGGAAGTCGCCGGCTACTGTTAGCGCAATGGAAACAGCTGTCCACATTGACTTCCAGTCATTGCGCGAACACTGGTTAGCAATGGCTTTATCCTGGACAGAGACATAGAAATGGTATCCCCGAGTTCCCCTGTCTCCGCTGATGAAGACAGAGATGTTTGAAAATCCCAAGTGACCAGGTTCAACAGCCGAACCGCAGTGCACCTGGCCTGTCTAGCCCCCGGCCTGTCCCTTGTCACCCTGAAACACGGTCGGGGTGCGGTTGCAGGTCAGTCGCTGCTTTCCCTTTCTCCGGGGCGGCTGGTCTCGGTGACCACATTTTATTATTGTTCTGTTTGTTTTGTGTCTGGCCCAAGATTTACATTGGAGCAGGGCCATCCGGTCTTTTACAGTGCCAAGAGCTTATTTACTGCCTTGTGTGGAGGGAGGACTGGAATAACACAGTCACACAGGGCCTGTTATCCACCAGGCCGGTCCAACCTGACCGTTCTCCTCACAGACCTCTCCACCATCTACAGGCAACTTCCCTAGCATCTTGCAAGGCTAAATAGTAAGCGTGGCCCATCGTCTTACATGTATATCCTTCACTCGACATATCAACGTTACTGCATTGTGCTGCTCACAGGAATCTCCGTAAGGCTCCCGTCTCAATGCTAGATGATCCAGAATGCAGTTTCTTGGGTTATCCCAAAAAACTCAAATATCGGATCTAACTCTAGATTCTTCTGCTCACCTATTAGGTCCTCAACGCTGCCACCTTCTTAAGACCTGTTTCCCAGAATGCCCCTGGCAATCATTACCAGCCACAACCCTGTGTTGAAGTATGGCTGACAGGACCTTCTTCTATGGTGCCTAAGAACACTACTTATACATGTCTAGGAGGCAGTTTGAATACATCTTAAAAAATCTATCCAAAGACATACCTATTAAAGCTGGCTTTTATGGTTCCTCAATCTCCTCAAAGTACACATTTTGCAAGCAATGTTCTTAGTTCATCGTGATCTTTTATTTTCTTTACAAATATGAGCATATTGCGCGGGGAATGCTCTTTCCAAATCAAATATTGTGATTATTTATCATTATTAACTTCAATTATCCAGTTAGCAACTCTTCAACATCTGTCACTCAATGTTATTTTTTTTCCCTAAAGTGCCTAAGTGAAAGGAAATCCGAGCGGTGCCTCTCAATCTTTGCCACTTTTTGAGCTCATAAAGCGAACCAAAGCAGTACTGTATGCTTGCATTTTAATTGTGTAAGCACGAGGTAGCATTTAGTTTAAAGGTACAATAATAACCCACTTCCACACTACCCTTCGGTGGCCTGTTACCCTGAGGTGTGGGATAACGTTTGGTGAATATTATGAGGCAGTACACCGCCAGTCGTAGTCCTGTACGCCTCGTTAACGGAGGTTTCAGAGACACACAGGCAAAGCTGACTAATAGCTTCAGCAGGTTCTTTCTTGGCTGTGTGCCAAAGGGCACCGATTCTTTTTATACGGCATAGAGTTTTAAGCAGGCATTGCTGGGACATCTGACTGAGTACCAAGTGCCCTGTGTAGGGGACAGGGTGCCATTTGAGAACCAGACCTTGCATAGCGACAGAGAACAGAGGAGGGTGTGTGTCTGTGGGCTGTGTCGGCCTGCGGAAACACAAGACACAGTAACTGACTGAAAATAAATACCAATTTGACAAACGCAGGATGCAGGGGCCTGGAAATTCACTTCTGTCAAAGGTTCTATTTTGGCCTCTGACCAATGTACCCCCTTTTCATTAGACATATTCTGTGAATCCTACCCAAGGTTTTGTCCTAAGCATTTAGATTTTTGTTATTTTTTAACAGGAAAGCAGAAAATCTCTTGATTGTTTTTCAACATTTCAGTTTATTTCAGGTGTGGATTATTCATTATTTGACATTTAGACAGGCCCCATAGTTCCGTATGCAGTCCAGGTTGGGTGGGCACAAGCGCTCTTGGTCATTATAATACAAAAAACTGTCTGACTGATTGGTTGGTTGAAGTACATAGTTTAATAATACACTGCACACAATCATTAAGGGATTATGTAGTCAAGACAGTATAACACAAGTATAAGTCAATTAAACTTCAGGGATAGCAATCTGTCCAGTTAGGAAGAATAAGCACTTGTGAATCAATGCCACCTGTTTTGGTGCAAACGAAAGTGACACAAGGTGCACTGGAATGGCAACAGCAAGACAAGCCCCCAAAAGGAAATGGTTTGGCAGGTGGTGGTCACAGACAATTGCTCTCTTGATATCCTGTCTAACTGATTCGTCTCTAGTTTAGCGTTTTGCTATTGTCCTTCTTCGAGCCGTCGCAAGAAGGTTTGCTCAAGAACACGGAGGAGATATTAGGAGATATGCAGTTACACATGAAGAGCTAGACTGGGCTGTAGAAGGGCATCAACCCATCAGAAGGAGCGGTATCTGAGGATACAGGAGGAGCACTGCCAGAGCCCAACAAAATCACCTCCAGTGGGCCACAGGTGTCCATGTTTCCGGCAGGGGGGCCCAACATCCTCTAGTGGGACCAGTGCTCACGGCCCAGCACAGTACCGCTCAAATGGCTCCAGAGAACAATTGGCAGATTCGCCATTGGCGCCCCGTTCTCTTCACAGATGAGAGCAGGTTCACACTGAGCACATGTGACACAGTAAAGGGGACACTGTGGGGAACATGATGCTCCCCAGGACACCACTGTCTCATCAGGAGCAGGCCCAGACGTTGTCAAGAGTGCATACAGGCACATAGGGACCATACAAACTACTGAGTCACATTATGAGTTGCTGGGATGAAATTCCCAGTGATTCAATTGTTTACTCTGCTTTTGGGTGTGAGTATGAATCCAGCCCTCAATCGTTGGTGATTCTGGTGTGCATTGACCGTTGTTACGTCATTTTGTTCTCAATGTACAGTACAGATTTTGGAGTATAGATCTTTAATATACTTCCATTTTCATCAAGACCTGATGTGTGATTTAAGTGTTCAATGTTTTGACAGGAAAGTGAAAAGTATTAGGAAAGTTTTTAATGCAGAAAGCTGGATTTAAACCCATGCTTTAGCAATGTATGTGTACTGTGCTGTGTACTGTGTACTGTAGGCAGCAGCAGTGAGTTCTATGCAAAATAACAGTTCAAATGTGTTCAAGTAAAGTTTAGAATTATAAACTGTTTACAAGAAACACCTATGCATTCGTGCACACCCCCCCACTCACACACACCCCCACTCACACACACACCCACTCACACACACACCCCCACTCACACACACACCCCCACTCACACACACCCCCACTCACACACATACATACATACAAACAAACAACCCAATTGCAGTCATCTTCATTTGACCACAGCGGTGTCAGGTTAAAGCCATCCAAAGCACCATAGCATGATAAAAGGGGAAAATTATATCCAAGCCACGGCCAAGAAAGCACTCGACTCCATCCATCCCAAAAAGTAGTGGGCGTTTTATTATGTGTAATCTGTTTGGTGCCATGAATCACAGCCTGAGGCCAAATGGAAATCCATTCCCTACAAAATGTACTACTTCCCACCATTCAAAAGAAGCGCACTGAAAAGGGAATAGGATGTCATTTTGGACCTAAACAGAGAGTTTGTCAACTCCAGGCCCTCACACAATTAGGGTCAAATTGTTCAACCTGATGGCTGTTACGTCCTCCTTCTCTCTGGCTACTCAGCTCCGGGATCCTCCCACACTGGGTGGTGGGGGTGGAGAGTGACGGGGAAACGGGTGGATGAGGGATGAAGATTAAGAGCCGGGATGGATAAGAAATAAACGGGGTTCAGCGTTTCTCCATCATGGAGAGACCCTAACCCTAACCCTGTACCAAACGTTTTCTCCACCCCTTCTGTTTCACTTTTTCTTATCTCCTAATCTATCTTGTCACTGTGTAGGTCTTGTGTGTCTCTGGGTCTGTGTCTCAGGGTGTGTGTCTCAGGGTGTGTGTCTCTGGGTGTGTGTCTCTGGGTGTGTGTCTCTGGGTGTGTGTCTCTGGGTGTGTGTCTCTGGGTGTGTGTCTCTGGGTGTGTGTCTCTGGGTGTGTGTCTCTGGGTGTGTGTTTCCGCCTGTCTGTGTGTGTGTCTCCAGCTGTCTTTGAGTGTGTCTCAGTGGGTATTTGTGTCTCCCTCCTCTCTGAGACTCCCCATCAACAGATGTGAGTGTTGCCCTTCAACACCACTCCTCTGGCAGAGCTGTGGACCAGACAGAAGGCCAAACCACCGAATTGGAATGCCTTCAAAGCACAATTCCCAAATCGAATTTGACTAGATGTGTAAAAAAGCCCTTTCTCCCTCAACAAGTAGCTCCTGGTCTTACCTCGATTCCTAGCAGAGCGGAGACACAGGCCTCGGAGGCATCACAGATGGCGGTGAGGTCATGGCCCCCCTCCAGGGCCAGTACCAGGCGGCCCCCAGCTAGACCCATCAGTTGCCTGGTCAGGTATCCGAAACCTGGGGAGAAGAAATGCCAGGGCCCCTGGAGGGTTAGATCAAACAAATGCAGACAGAGAGCAAGGGGTAGACTGAGGAAAACTGAATTGCATCATATTTTCTCTTTTAGACTTGAGACAGAGAAACCAGGGATTCACAGGGGCCTGAAGGCATAATACAGGCCAGGTTCAATCTGAATAAAATGGGCTTAGTGTTTTTGGCTCAAGCCGACGGCGTTTGATCTCCTGGGGGGTTTTAATATACACATTCCGCTATACCACCCTGAACCCCCACCTTGTCCCATCCTTGGACCCCCGGTCTTAAAGCCACAGCGCTAGCCTGACATCTCAAAGATGGTTTCATGGTAATCTCTCTGCCGGCACGCCACAGGTCTACTCTACAAAGGCCAAAGATGGATGTCTCAAAGGTGGATCCTGTAGCATTTTTTTTAATATGGGGAGGATTTCCTTCCCTGTAAGATGGGCAGCCCCAGAATGGATGTGTCAGAACGAGCACATTCTGGTGTTAGCACGAACGCCTTTTCTAATTTGAATTGTTTGCAATACCCTTTCACTTCGTAGTCAGAATGAATGTTTTCACTCATTGCCGTTTTCACAATTAGCATGGGCTAATAAACTCCGGTAAAAGCAGGCTTTCTCAGTTTTTTATTAATGTTTTTGTTTACGAAGAGTCAGATGAACGCATGGATACCATTTATTTGTCTCTGCTGGCAATATGATGGAAATTTGAGGTACGCAGTTTCGGCAGTGACTTCACTCTAATGCTAGTTGATTCCAAAGGCTTTCAGGCAAAAATAATCCCAGTAAGAAGAGTAGTCAATGGGGCACGTTGTAATAGCTTCACAGCGTAGTATTCCTGTTTTGAAATAATATTCTGACATTTAAAACAATTACTGTAAAATCCTAAAAGGTTTCTTCCTGTCATGGTGTGATGAAAATGCTGGCTCGTGACACCAGATCTGCTTAAACTAATAATACTTCATCTGGGTAATCTCATCAACCAATCACAGATTTTATGAGGATATTTTCATTGCCAGTGATTTAGACAAAGTGCTGAATGAAACTATAGTCCAACCACGTAGAAGGTTTTGTACAACACCACTGTCCAGAGCAGGGTGGCCTCAAAGCAGTTTACCTTTTATTCACCAGCAGTGACCTGATTGATAGGAAGAAACCTGGAAAAAGTCCCTTACATTTGGCGGTCAGTCGGTACCCGCCCAGGGGTGACGCATGGCCCTCCACAGCATCAAAGCCAGACGACACCAGCACCACATCAGGAGCAAACTGGTTGGCTATGGGCATCACCACAGTCCTGCAAAGCCAAACAAAATACAAGAGACAGAGTAGCGAGAGAGAAAGAAATAAATACATTGTCAAGCCGTCTAAACTACCTGTCTATTTAACTTTTGTACACATATATTTTGGGGGGAGTAAGGAACCATAGAGAATATCATGTGCTGTAAATAGAAAAAGGCTGGACCGAATTGACTGTGTGATTAAAGAGTTGGTCCAGCAACTGAAGTTGGCTGGTTCAAAACCCAGAGCCATCGGTCAGTGATGTTTGCATGGGGCCTATCTGAGTGGCAGTGGGACGGCTCTCCCCATGTAGCAGCTGGCTGGATACCATGGTCTTGTTCGCCAGGCCATGTTTCTGCTGCGGTGCGAGTGTGAGGGGGTGCCTCAGGGCTGTGATTCAGGAGCCCTCTACTTTGCTGACCTCAGGAACATGGTGCATGTCTCCCGGCTGAAGGGCACGGTGGGCGGCGTGCCCACTAGCTCCTAAGCCAGCTTTCTTTCCATCCTGCTTTCGCCGCCACAATTATAGGCCTCCACTGGGCAAACCACACCCACACACCGAAAACACACACCCACACACACCGAAGACACACGCACACAGCTGTCTGCAGCGGCGGCCTCCCCTGAGGGAACTAGGGAGGCGGTATTTTTAGGAGACGGTACCCCGGACACCGCGGAGTGTGTGCGTCACAGATGGTGTCAGCAGGCCTCTGGTGCTGGCTCAGGGTGCAGCGCCAAGGGCAAAGAACAGACCGGGGACTTTGGAGAGGGGGGAGAGGGGAAAGGGAGAATAAGAGTGGGCGAAGAGATGGAGTGAGATATTTGTGGATGGAGGGTGTGGGGACCAGGAAAGTGGAAGAGTACTCCAACCCAGCGGAGATGCAAGGAGGCAGGCGGCGAACGCCTGGACAGGATGAGCTGACATACTCGTGGAAAGATCTGGTCAGCTGCTTAAGAGTTCACCGATTCACAGACACACTCCATCGATATCAATCGCATACAAGGAGCCACGCAAAAAGAAACAGAGCTGGCCACAGTCACTGGGGGGGCTTGAGGAAGTACCAAGGCTACCAGAGCATGGACAAACAAGTCATTCCACTACCAAAAACGTCTTGCGTCATCAAAACCCGACACCTAGTTTTACCTAACAAGACCCTTCTAAAATAGACGATAACCTTGCGAAAGCCACAGTTATCCAATTACAGAGATTGTGCGAGTGGAAACCCAGGGCTTTTATAGGTCTGGCTGTGGCGTGAATCAGTGGACATCTATGTGATAGATGAAGAAGGCTGAGGTAGTAAGGCAGGCGATTAACCCACTTTAATGATATTTACCACCACGTTGTAGCTACAGGACATCCTGGGTTTGTGGGGACGTCATGCCTCAGTCAGCTAGTTCCTGCCTGTAAAGTGTCCGTGATGAGGTGTGCTCTCCTCTGCCACGTCCTCACAGTCACACCAATGGGCTTGTTAAGACTGACGAGGCTGAGTGTTCACCCCCTTCATCCATGACTCCTCCTAAATACAGATCCTTTGTAAAGCACTCAGACCCTTTCGCTTTCTCTACATTTATTGTGTGTGTATAGTTATATATACACATGTGCATACATATAGTAAGTGTATCCAAACTTTCGAATGGCACTGTTTATAATTTGCCATTAATCAGCAAACAGTACTCAAAAAAGACAAAGCAAATTGGCGTCCTGTGTCCCTTGGAAATTGCTTTGTCTCTAGAACATGATTGGAGTAAATCTGTGATAAATCCAATCGTTCGGACATGATTTAGTAAGGCAGGAACATGTTTATGAAGATCCATGGTCAGTGAGGTGACCAAAAAAACCTGTCACTTGAACAGCGTATTTCTATTTCTTCTGCTAGAAGGATAACCATCTCTGCAGCACTCCATCAATCAGACCTTTATAGAAGAGAGACTAGACTGAGTAAAAGGCATATGACATGCCACCTGACAGACTCTGTTTTGTTTTTCTTGTTTTGTCAGCTGTGCGGTTTTCGGAGCCCTGGAATTCTCAGGACCCTGTGGACAACACAAGCCTGGGCGGTGAGTACAGATGTACTCACCTGTCAACACTAATTACCCTTGTTTCTCTGCCATTAGAACCAGCCCAGGAAGGTTGTGGGGAGCACCATCAGCGATCCTTGATGAGGAACCAAGACACTGATGCCGTCAACCTGGCTGCTAAAAGCGGAACTGAATCACCTGACAAGGTGCAAGAACCAATTTTTGTTATATTTTTGTGCATAGAAGTGCTCCAATATACTATTCATAAACTGTCCTTCAACGGACCAAGCGGTAAGACTGAGGTATTGCTAAACAATTGTGTTAACAGTACCTTTCTTTTGGTACAACGGCCCTGTTCATGGACAGACAGAAAGACATACATAGACATTATTCTTTTTATAAAAGACAGACAGTAACGCAGCCTTGTTCTAAGACTTGTCGCGGTTTCCCCCCAAAACCCCCCCAAACATTCACACACAAACTAAACTCAATCAAATATTAAAAAAATGCGACCCGTAAATCGGGCAGATAGTTTTACACATGGTGCCATTAAAAAAAGCAAAAAAAGAAAGGTATTGTCAATGTGTATGTGCTTACCAGGCTACATGTGTGGGAGCCTGCTTGGGAGGACCTGTTAAGCCTCAGGGTTAAACACCTCTTTCTCCAGACACACACACAGCTGCATCCTCTTTAGCACTTCTGCCAAGATAACCACAACGCCAGTGAGACTATTCACCCCCCCCCCCAGTAAAGCCCCCAACACCCCAGAACCTCCCTGGAGACCGCTCCACAGGGCGTTGGAGTTCACTGTCCTTCTGAATAATCCCCCTCTGAGAATCTTCTCCAGGGCTTTCCATCAGATAGTGGATTTTTACCCAGATATGTGAACATGAGATGGGCCATATCGCTGTCTGTTTTCTTTACCTACCTTCTGTTGGTTGTGCACTTGCAACACAGGGGCCAGGATGAAAACACTATGACTATGTATATACACATGCTTGGATTTACTATGGAAATGTACCAATATCAATATTTCTGTTCCAAGTAGAGAAAAAAAACAACAACATGAAGCAGACCAAACTATTTGATCCTTTGAAAACCTGTCATGTAAAATAGTGTTCTGATAGCAAGGAAAATGAATAAATGTGTCTGTGAATTACATTCGATGGTTTTTCAACATCAGACATGTTTTTCCAAGGATAAAAAATTCGGCATTTGTGGCATTTGTTTCCATGCCACAATATTAATAGTCCTTATTATACCGGTATTGTCCCAAGCAGAGGGGATGAATTAGTTTTAGGAAGTCTTTGTGTACAGGGCTGCAGACCCTATCTATCGCTCTTCAGAGCCTCATTTATCATTCTCGGACTGACATCCAGTCCTGACACACTCATGATACGCACACACCTCGTGAAGACACAATACACACACACACACACACACACACACCCTTTCAGAATTAAGGCAGCTGTTCTTTGAGTGGCGTTGACAAGAACCAGGGAGACCTCACTCTCTAGGGGCTCTTTCCATCTTTCTCTCCTCCTTTTCATCTCTTGTTCCAACCCATCGTCCACTTTAGTACATAACCCAAGATTGTGCGTGTGCGTGTGTGTGTGTGTGTGTGTGTGTGCGCTTTGGTTTCAAGTGGATTCCTAAACAAGCCAATAAAAGAGGAGGAAGATGCTATAGCCAAACTGGACACACTTGACTTAGGTTTACGAGTGATAATTAGCAGCAATCCCCTGCCCAGATTTCCCCTGTAATGGACTGAGACCGATTGGAAGAACAAGCGGAGACCAGCCAGCACCTGACAAAGGATTCATCCTCACCATCCGGCCTAATCCATCCAGTACAGGTGAGAGCCAGAACCGGTTGGGGGGGGAAAGTTGACCCTCCCACCCCGGAAATCATACCTCCTGAACGGACTAACCCACAAAGGGTTAATTCTAGCCATTCCTGAAAGTCAGGCTCAAAGCCTTTTCAAACCGTTTCCTACAGAAAAGCAGGCAGAAAAACAGGGTAGAAAACCCACACTTCAAAGCCTTGTCATCTGGCGTTGTGGAGAGCTGGTTTGAATTAGGCTCAATTCTCTCCGTTTCCAAGTTCACGGTGAGAGAGGGAGCAAGAAGGAACGTAGCGAGGGCACGCTAGAGAAAGGGAGAAGGGGCTTCTGGTTTTCATTAGGGACAACTTTCTTATCGTTTTTCTGCCTCTTTCTGGAGGATCAGGCCTGATCCGCAGCAAATGCGACGTGGCTCTGGAGAAATAAGGTGCTGCCCACGAGGCATTCATCCACTCAGAAAGGGACTGACCGAACGGAGGGCAAGAGGCAAAGAAAGAGAGACAGAGGAAGAAGGAAAGAGAGACTGACAGGTCAATGATAGATGACAGATGGATACAGTACATGGATAGATATATAGATAGAAGCAGTAAACACACTTAATTTAAGTCTGAGTGGCAGAGGAGACAGAGAGTAGCCAGACACACACCCCTAGGGGACTGATAACATTTCCTCATCTCTATCCATCCCAAATTGATCCGGGTTCTTCCAAAAGCCAACTCCCTGCACCCACCAGTTATTAGGATGGAAAGTGTGGAAAGAATTCAAAAGAATTCCTTGCGAAAGGAAACATATCCCATCCATTACCCGCCCCATCCTCTAGATTACATAGGACTGGATATCCAAGCGTCCACCTATTAGAGATCTGGTAAAACCTTAATACCACCTTGTGTTCACTTCATTAATGTATACTATATGGGCTAGCTAAAGGCTAGAGGGACATTTAGTAATTTCAGGCATACATAAATAATCTCATAAAAGTCCAAATGACAACGTCTGAAAGAGACAAACAACCGATGAACGCTGAGACAAGCATTGACTGGATGAGAACGTGATGAGTGACAACATACCATTCTCTGGACTAGGCAAGCCCACCAGGGAGCGTCAGTCAGTTAGGGGGGCTTCAAATGGCTCCTCTCTATCTACTGGGTCACTGAGACCAGGCTGCCAGCAAGGCTCATCTTCACTGTGCTCCTCTGAACGGCCCTGACAAGCGTCTGGCAGTGCTCTATGTTTGTATCCGTGTGTGCGGGGACAGTGTACCTATGCATGTGCAGAGATAGTGTATTGATGTGTGCGTAGGGAAAGTGTATTTATGCATTTGTAGGGATAGTGTATTTATGTATGTGCAAAGATGGTGTATCCATGTGTGTGTAGGGATAGTGTATGTATGCATGTGTAGAGACAGTGTATTTATGTGTGTGCAGGGATAGTGTATTTATGTGTGTGCAGCGATAGTGTATTTATGTGTGTGCAGCAGTAGTGTTTTTATGTGTGTGCAGTGATAGTGTATTTACGTATGTGCAGGGATAGTGTATTTATGTGTGTGCAGCAGTAGTGTATTT
>JACXGK010001676.1:0-65220 GCA_016801125.1 Novumbra hubbsi
CCTAGCCTTGCTCACTACCCAGAAGAAGACCTCTAAAACTACCAGGGCCCTAGCCTTGCTCACTACGTTGCGGCTGCCCTAACATATATGTGTACACAAGCAGCCCGTTTCTGGTATGTTAAACAATCACAATTGTTTCACATCCAAGCTGACGGTCAAGACAGTGATTCACACACACACACACCCCTGCAGGGACAGGCACAAATTAAAAAAGGCACCCTACCGGAGTCGTTGTTCTCCGAATCCATCGTGTTGTTCAAAGCCGGCGTGGCGAACAACTGCGGGAGAGCACTGCACAGGGCCCGGCCGGTACCTCCACCTCCCCCCCCCGCTCTCTCTCACTCCCTCTCTCTCCCCCAGTGAGTCAGCTTTGACCTTGCGGTGCTTCCGTTCCCCTTGCTCACAGCAGAAGTGCTGAATGGTGCAGGCAGCAGTGGCCCTGCGTCAGCCGGGGGGGGAGCTGAGCCATCTGTAGCCTAGCCGGGACGGCCCCAGTGCTAGTCCCCCCCCTCTCCATGGGGCAGCTGAACATGTGCAGTGGCTCCCACACAAACACAAAGGCTCAGGGACACACATTGCCGGGCTGTCTCGTTACAACAGTCAGTGGCTGGTTCTGGATCCTCCGCGTGGCCCAATTAGTTCATATGCTGTTTTTTTAATCATCCTGATTGAATTGTAATTACTCAGATTTGCGCCTGTGTGTGTGAGAGTGAGTGTGTTAGAGAGAGAAAGAGAGAGAGTGTGTGTGTGTGTGTGTGTGTGTAGGAACACCAGGTGGAATAGGAACAGTAACTTCTATTGGGTTCTAATGAGCCCAATAGTCCTGCCTAACAGTCATTTTGAGTCCTAGGTGGCATTGTCATTATCAGAGGCCTTGATGTTCCTCTTCCAGAGACGCACATTCATTGGAACGTGGAAGAATATGTGTAAAACTTGGCCGGAAAGAAGTGAGAAAACCTGGACTGACTGCAATGTACCCTAGGGTTTTGAAAAAAACAGCTACCAACCAAGGCTAAATTATCCGGGCACGATAATTGCATTATCTGTTGTGATTACATTATCCATAGTGACTGGCTAAACATATTTGCAGTCCTTGCGTGATCCATGATACCCTTCTTTAGCAAGTGAAGCAGCCGAGCGGATCGGATCAGAGCATTCAACTAACGTCTCAAACAAAGATAGTATCATGCCAATACAGAAAAACACCTAAGAAATAGAGCCAACTCCAAAAGATCTGATGAAAAACTCAGTAAATCAATAACACAGGCAATGTCCACCACCAGTCTTTGCATTATAAATGAGGTTGTTTTATGTACATGCATCCTCCTTCCCAGGCAAAACCCAACACTGATTTGAATGTCCATCTATTCTGAACAAATGATTGCAATACAAGTTGTAAGTATATACATGTTTTACACTTTGTGGCCATTGTCAGGGTTTTTAACGTTGACAACAATTCAGCTAATTGCACCTCCTAATTAGTGATAACCAATGAATTGTACATGCGTACTCTCAACTGTTTATACCACAGTAAAACAGGAAATCATAAAAGGCCACAATAGAGTTCCTTAAAATGGAAATGTACTAAACAAAAGTAATTTTTTAAAGCCAATTGTTAATATTTGAATCCTTAGGGTTGACAATCACTATGTAACACGGCCCTGCATATCATCCTTGGTGCTCCACCTGGTACAATGACAGGACAACACACCTCACAACCCCCTGTACACGCTGCAGGAGCTGAGCCTCTGGAAGCCCTTCCCACCACTGACCCGAATACGTCACCATCCTGCAGTCTCACCCAATAACCACAATGCTTCAACAGAGCATACTGTTAAGGCCACCCCTAAACAAACACACGCACACACCTGCTCACTCAATTTCAAATAACACACCAACTTTTTATAGATAACACACCAACGCCTTTACTTCAAATCCAGATAACACACCAACTTCTTTGAACCCGTCCCTGTCTTTGTTTAACGTTCAGTTTAATTTCTACATTCTAAAGCAACTTCAGGTCCATAAACAGTGCTACTGTACAGCCTTGGCAGTTGGTTGTTTTGAGAGCAAATATTAATTTGTTTAAGTCTGCTGCCTCAGTTTAAATTCTGACAAACACCAAGCATTGATTATGCAAGAATGGACTGCCATCAGTCAGGATGTGGCCCAGAAGTGAATTGACAGCATGCCAGGGTGAATTGCAAAGGTCTTGAAGAATAGTCAGCACTGCAAATAATGACTCTTTGCAGGAACTTATTGTAATTGGCAATAATAGCTTTTGAAACTCATGAAACACTTATACTTATAATTATACTTAAACCATCGTAACATCAGACAAAAAAAGATCTAAAAACACAGCAGCAGCAAACTTTGTGTAAACCAATACTTCATTCTCCAAACTTTTTGCCACAGCTGTACAGACCAATCTCATGAATTAGTATTACTGTTAACATTTTGTAGTGGATCTTACAGTTAGTCGGGGTTTACTTTAGTATTCCTTTACTGACACACACACACTATTACAAAAATCCCCCAAACCAGGATTTACAATAAGAGCCTTATCCTGCACAAACATTAACACAACGTGACAGAGGCATTAGAACAATATTTTTCTTTGAAGTTCCTTTGGACCCCTCTGCTGAAAGAACCGCTGGAAATGCTTACAAATAACAGCTGGCGAAAGGGGGAAAGAATGAACGCCACCCCCAAAACATGCAATGACTCAATAACAAATAAAATAACGCAGGTTCGCTAATATATGCATTTCAATGAGTTTTACCATTAGCGT
Organism: Novumbra hubbsi; assembly: GCA_016801125.1. NCBI lineage: Eukaryota > Metazoa > Chordata > Actinopteri > Esociformes > Umbridae > Novumbra > Novumbra hubbsi. Next base: position 2,792 of record JACXGK010001676.1, read on the forward strand.
CTAAAACAAAGACACAAGTCAAATGGGATGTGCAGTGTGTATATCAAATGTATTCTCTGAAAAGTTTAAGCATGGTAAGCCTGGCATGTGTTTCTAAAACCCAAAGACAAAAGTTACAGTCTCTGCATTTTTTTATTTAAAGCATCCTCCCATCAACTTATTTACACTGCCAGAGAGTGGCAACATGTACTATGCAGCACTGTGAGCCGGACAACAAGCCAAATGGACTATACTCTATTGGCAATTGCCTACATCTCCAAAACATCTTGAGTTAGGGTAAGAGTTGAGTACCTCTGATCTAGCCTATGAGGTCTGCTCTCCCTTATCTATAATTGTACCCACATTGTGTACCAGGTCTAATCAAATCCCTAATTAGAGAGTTGCCATGACAAACTGAAGAGGCATTGGATTTGAGATCCAGAATTGAGTTTCTAGACACGTCATCATCACTGACCATCAACGTATGACCCTGAGTGCAAGGTTTAGTCCAACACCAGCATCATCAAGGTTGTCGATGACACCACGGTTGTATGTCGGTAACTCATGTCACCAGCCATGAGTTAGCCGACAGGGAGGAAAGCAAACTAGCATTGTGGCGCCTGGACAATAACTTCTCCATCTACGTCACAAAAACAAAAAGGGCTGCAGCATTATCAAGAAAAACACTCAAACCACATGATATGCATCTGATTAATGTTGGACAGGACAGGTCTGTATTGGAGCATGAGAACCCATGATACCAGGTTCCAGGACAGCTTATGTGCAGGCTATAAGACTACATTGAATGCACAGCTCAAAAGTCCTTGTATGGGATATTGCGGCAGAACACTGCACAATTAAAAAAACAATGAATGGTCCAAACGAACCACCGTTTAGGTTACTTGAGTGGCCTGCAATGTTCTCTAACCAAATCTATGAAATATATTTTGGATTGGATTGGATTAGAATGGGGTGTTTGCTGCATGAACGTACAGTGATGCCATCGTGTCACCACAGTCTAACATTCCTGAAGAACATTTCTGAAGAACATTTCTGAAGAACATTTGAGCAATCGGGCCAATGGAGCAAAACTTGCATGCAATTGATTGTAGCCTTTTGGAATGTTACGGGTCCTTGCCTTTCGATTTGCCTTAACATCCAGCAACAGCCATTGCACTTCCAGTTAAAATAATAGAACACATGTTTGGTTCTTTCTAGCTATATAACATTAGACAATAGTAGTATTCTCTCTTGAAATCAGAGCTAGTTTTTCCTGCCCGACTTTAGACTGTGGTCAAATGCTGCACATGTATAGGCCGGAAACTATTTCCAAATGTCCAATCTAATACAACAGTCTATGTTTTAGATTCTGTTTACTTAGTATAGAAAATACTTTAGATAGAGAAGATTGTAGCATGGATGCATTTTCTATATCCTTTTCTACAAAAAACTAAAATCCTTAGACCATATGTGAGCATCTCATCCTAACAATATTCAGATGTAAATTGTAACCACTCAATTTAAACAACAGTTCCGACCAAAACGTTGGACACCGCTACTACAAGAGTATTTCTTTATTTTTACAATACTCCACATGGTAGAATAATGGTGAATACATAAAAAACTACAAAAAAAAACATAAGAAAACAGGTGGCAACTAAACATTTCTCTTTTTTAAATCAAAATACATTTCTATTTTAGGTTCTTCAGAGTAGCCACCCTTTGCCTTGATGACAGCTTTGCATACAGATGGCCTCCTAACCAGCTTCATGAGTCGGTCACTAGGAATGCATTCACTCTACATAATACCCAAGTCCAGACACCAATGCACAGTGTATACCCAAACAATGAATCCGTAGACGGGAAAGAAATTGACTTGCTTTTCATGTGCTCTTAATTCTTGTAACCGGTCTTCTCTCATTACACCTTATGCAATCAACGCCCTGAAGAATGCTTCTAGAGGCAAACGGGTCCAACCGGTACCAAATGGGTGTACCTGCTCAGTACACATGCCATGCACATATGAAATCAAATGGTGTCAACAAAAGCACAGTTAAAACCTTGACAACCAATTGACAAAGCCATAATAAGTACCGAAGCAGCCAATCGGAGCTCGGTCGTCTGCAGAGTATGTTATATTTGAGCCTGGGATTAACACACCCGAATCAACCCGTCAAAACGCTATCTACGTTTCTTTACAAGTGGAATGAGGCTTTTGTCATTTTAACCTACTTGTTACTACTTAATCTTATTCTTCGCCCCTGTAGCTCCAGCCGCGGCATCCTGCTCAATGAAGACGTCCCTGGTCATCTGTCATGTCCTGTGTGCCGGAACATTCCCTGTGTGGCATTGACGGCTCACTCTTCAAGCACTGAGTAACTCAATGAACGTTCTAAGTCATTTAACAGACAATTTGCAGAATGACATCAGCAGGGGGGCCCATACTCGATCGTACCGACCCAGTGCATCAAACCCGTATCAGCCGAGTTGTAAACACAACGGTCTCAAGGTAAAAGCATCCAAGCATCCTCAACTTGTTTCTATCAATTTGGAAGCAAAGTGTATACTTGTCTTAAGAAATACAAGGCAGAATATATTTTGTTGCAAAAAAGATACACAATCCTACAAAAATGATGCATCCATTCATTGCTTAAGTACCAGGGGGTGAAAAAACCGTCTGTCGTGCATACAATGACATGTATTTTTTAAATGTCTGGATAGATTGTCAGCTGGTATGATTGTTGCAATAAAGATCCTCGGTAATTGCAGAGCATTTGCCCTGGTGTCCAAATGACCCTAACCCTACATTGATCACCAACGAGTCCTTAGAGGTTTCTCATTCAAGAACACTTGCCCATTAAAGGAGATGATGGCATCCACAGGGACTTCGCTGGAAGTATTAACAGCTATTACTGTGCTACCATCCCCTAGAAACAGATCTCGGCCCTGCTCACCATGCCCCATTCAAACTTTACCCAAACAAAGCTTCATCTCCCGGCCCCTATAACCAGAAAGCCAGCAAAAAATAGGCTACGCAAGCCATGTGGCAACTTTGCTTACACGTTAAAGCAAACAATTGAAACGTGCCCCTCCCCAGACGGCATACGGTTGAATGCGGAGCCATGCTCAGAACGAGTGTGCCAGGATGGACAGCATGTCGTGGGGTTAGGATCTGTACACACAGGCACAAAGGTAGTGTAATGTCTGAACGATCCGAAAAGCACTTTTGCTCGTGATCTAAGCCTTAAATATTGTGCAATTAACAAAGGTTGAAGAATCCTTCTTATGAAACCGGTTCAGATACGCTTTATAAGTGGGTAATGAGTGATAAAAATAAAGGCATGTCAGAAAATAATCCAAATGACCTTTATCTTGTCTTCGGTGTTAACACAGCCCCTGTCTAAGGAGAATAATTAGGCGTGTACTTTGAAAACTAGGAAATGTGTGGAGGTTCAAGCAAAAGAGTTTCTGTGTTAATGAAGGCCTCCGGAGCTCATCACTAAGAAATGTCTCTAAAATGAAATACAGTGAAATGGGAATGCAAACACAGCCGTGTGCAGGATATACTTGATTATTAGCCTAATAAAGATCAAGGTACATTATAAAAGAGTATCATGTCATAATCACATCAGTTTTACCAGCAATGACATGATACTCTTTTATAATGTAGCTTGATCTTTAGTAGGCTAATAATCAAGTATATCCTGCAAACGGCTGTGAGTGCATACCCATTTCACTGTATTTCATTTTAGAGACATTTCTCAATGATGAGCATAGGATAATTATAGACTGGGCAATTGTTACTTCGGAACTGCCTCTGGTGGCAAATTGGTAGATAAATCGACATAAAAATGCCTGTGCCAACAAAGGTCCAAAATACAAGCCGCCACCCAGTGTCTTGTGTGGAAAAAGTGGACACTACGCAGGTCTTTCTGCTCCTAAAGGCATAATTATGAAATTGATTATGAAAGTAGGCCTTTACCAAGCCTTTAAACATACATTTTACCTGAAATCATTGGTCACATTTTCAGTCGACCATGCAAACATCTGAATTAAAAGAAAAAGGAACTAATGTTTTGTGGTTGTACAACCAAATAAGTTGTGGGCAGAACACTAAACATGTTTTTTTGCGTGTTATTTTAAAATGAGTAAATTATGTATTTATGTTTAACTGACAACTTAATCTTTGACCTACAGCCAAGAAAGTGTCACTGTCTGCTTTGTTGCACCTGGGAGAACATATTTGACCTTTATTTACTGATTATATTGCCCGGTCAATATAATCAGAGGCAAGAGTAGTTGAATGATGTCGTCAGCTAATTCAAACACACCAAATAGCGGGTATTTTTCCACCAAATCCCACAGCCTTGTTAAAATGGCAACATTGTGCAGTGTTTGGTATAAAACACGATGCCTCGACGGTACAATTCCCCTGTGTAGGCCTTTCCAATAAGTGTCGTCAATGTACACAATTACTGACGGCTCCTAATTACCTTGAAACCATACGTATAAAGTGTTAATAGTGACTGACCAGCGAGTGAATAGCACCATGGGTTGTTTTAAACGAGCTCCTTTCGTCGAGATACCCTTTACAACAGTATTGTTCACCATAACGTTCCAATGTACATTTTCGGGGGAAAAAATCTAATGTCTTACCCGCAGGCATTCTTCGGATGTTCCTTTCGAAGTGTGCAGCGATTGATTCTTTAGTTTTGTTACATGTAGCTGTCGTCCCTATTCTCCGAAATCGCCGCTCCTTTACTTCATCGTGGCATAGAAAGATTGTCGACCATGGGCACACTGTAACATTAAATCATGAACATGAGCTCTGTCGTAAACATGCCATTGACATTTACAAGATTGAACTCGATTCAATATGTATTCGAAAGAGTCTAACGTGTTTGTCACCTACCATGACTACAATATGGCAAAAGCACTCAATAACGAAGACTACTTATGTCAAATAACTGATTTGGTGGATTCTTATGTAAAGAATATATGTCATTCAACGATATAATGCAACATTCTAATGCTATGAGGTAAATACCTGTAAACAGCGCGGATTAACCCTTAAGATTAGGCTACGGCTTCCTGTAATAGGGCTGCTTTGCCTTGAAGGACAACACGGAAGTGATTGCTTACGAAACGACTATATCACATAAAAATGTATATGTATGTATATGTGTGTGTGTTCATTTGGGAAAATATAGGTATGTATTAATTTAGTTATTCTTACCATAGGAAGGGGACTGTCATGTTTGTGTATGTCAGCGCTGTCAATCAATAAGGAAGTGTCACCTAAATTAGTCCCTCCCTTCCTAAAACTTTCATATCACATGCTACTGGATGTTAGCGTTTTTTGTCGATCGGTTAGGTGCAATTTTTGCCAGTATATGATCAATTTTAAAACGTTGCACATAGCTAAAAATAATTAACCAAAGAATCACTTCATTTTGTAAAAGAGACAAAACCATACAATAACTTGAATACACCGACGGAAAGTGTGTAATATATACATATGTCTAGCGTTCAGTGGGCTTAGTCGGTATATTCCAAATATTTTCACCATGTCCTACTACTTTTGATGTGATTGCCTTCTCGGTAAAAATAGCTGTAACTGTTACTTATCCAACTGCTCTTAACTGATGATCACACAAGATATTGTTTAGGCTTTTACAATACAGCACATAAATTATTACTGTGTAGTTGACGTTTGTAAGAACTGAACGTACAAACCTCGTATTGCTAGAGCATGCTCTTAGAGGAAAACCTGAGCAATGCCAGATTGTTAAATACAATACATGAAAACGAAAACAAGTGCTTCTCTGTATTGCTTCCTTGTATCTTCCGTATAACTTAATCACATTGTAAACAATGAAAATGAAGGCAGTGTGCTTCAATATGTTGCTAGGGCGATAGGAAGAGAGAAGGAAAAATCCCAGAAAAGGTGGACAGGCTCCTCCACAGGGAAGTGACCCTATGGGTGCCCTGTCAGAGAAATAACCTTCAGTGGCCTCATCAGATAGGCGGAAGGTTTATGGTGGCCGTGAAAATGAGTGTGCCACCCTCCTTCGGCCATGAATGAGGCATGCAATGAAATCATCCCTGACCAATGTCAGGCTTTGATGCACCACACCATAAGGACTTTCCCAAGGTGCATAAACAGTTGGGGACGCTATTATGATGTAGGTACACTTTGTCGACATGTTTAAGACTATCTGGATAAGAACTTGTGCCAGTATACCAGTATAAATTATTGTATAATCGAATTAATGTGTCTATTTGGGCTTACTTTTTGTGACTTTTTAATTTGTCAGTAATTCCCTTTGTTTAAAAGAAATTACAAGCAATTTTGTTAATATGGATGTGTAATATATTTCATATATTTGCATAATCTATAACATGAATCACTAACATACCAGTTATCAATGAACATCCCAATTTACAAATGAATGTTTTTGAGGACAATGAAAACATATCAACACAAACATGACATTTATTTTAGCTCCGCAGTTCTACTTTCACAACCAGTGATTTGGCTTTCAGTAAGTAGTCTGTCTGATTTGTATTTTGTAATCTGTCATCCCAGACAAAAGTATAGTGATTACTAGAGAATTGCTTGTCCAGCCTGATTTACATTTGACTGACCTAATTCCTGATTTAAACTTCTTCTTAGCAACTTTATTGCAGGGTTTTATAACTGCTCTTTTCGCTGATGGCCTGAGGCAGTCAAAATATTGTGCAACTTAAATAAAAAAAAAGTAGATGTTGGTTACTTTAAGAGATTGGGGGCATCAATTTTAGAAGCCACCCTTGCCTCCTCCAGTCTTTGCCTTTTCACTGCAGAGGTAAGCTGCCCAATGATCCAAAGGGACATCAACAGGCACCTGCCTTCCACCAAAGTTCTTTATGACCCCAAGGTCAGAAGGCAAGATCATTGCTGACCCCTCTTCTCCAGCAGATGAAGAGCAGACAGGCAGTGCCGGACAATCAGGACCCCCCAAAAATGACCATCAATTTCATTTACAGTAATAAGGGCATACTGACGTAGCACAGTATGAAAAACTGTATGGTAAATCGTGTGAAAGTTCCCCAGAGGGGCTTAAAGACTTAAAGACCTTTGCTGCACTGTCCAATGAACTTATCTGTGATTAAAAGCTTTTATACCACAGATGGCCTCCCTAGCATCGGTTTAAACCCTGTGATTCCCATGCTCAACACCATGCAGGGTAGCAGACAAAGTGATCCTGTTTTCAACCGTAATCTAGAACATTTCAGAATCAGCGTATTCATAACACTGCCAATGTAAATGCACACGTATTTACAGATGAGATAGGACCAATTGGCTACTTCATTTCAGCCAATCATTTGGAACGGAAAGGTTGTGGTTGTCTAGCCAGCATATTTGAGTCTCTCATTGTACATGTCAATTGTGGACAACCGACCTTCTCTGAGTTCTTTGGATATCTGTTGTTTTCCACAGCTCCTTCTTACAGATTCTGCCTTCATCTTCTCTCCATCCTGCAGCTGGAGAAGTGGCGATAAGGGAGTAAGTGGGGTGGGAGGGGAGACGGGGGGAGACGGGGGGAAGTTATGGGCGAAGCAAGACCTCAATAGGTACCTAGCGCCAAGGGCAAACCTGGGGATGTCACAGCACCTTCTTTCTACCTGAGAATGCCATTTCTCTGTTGCTTTTGATGGGTATGTCTTGTAGCAGCCAGTCTGAGTGGCCGCTAAGCCCTTTAAACAGGCACTAAAATAAACCCCCCCCCCCCCGGCACCTGTCTTGGTGGGCTGACAACCCTGTTGCGTTCCCTGGAGCTCACAGGTAGTGTGGCTCCGGACATTTCAGGATTTTAATTATTTTTATTTCCTCTCTCCCCTAAGCTGGTGTCTTCAGAGGAGTAGAATCTCTCACTTCTCCAGGCAGTATGATTTGTGCTCATGTCGTAGGCCAGATTCAAATGGCCCCCGGTTGGCCCAGTGTCCGCCACGGTTTACGGATGTCACACTCCTGTTGGGTGAGGATCTGTGCTCAGATTTACCAGGCACGTTGGCAGGCCTCTGCCTCAAGGTTGCAATCGTTGGATTCGCCCCCTGAGAGGTTAACTCACCAATGTCACCCGTCTGAAAATCGATCTGAAGTCTCGCCTTGCAAACCGACCACTGACGTAGGCAGGGACCACTGACGTAGGCAGCGACCGCTGATGTGGGGCTCTGATTATGGAGGCACTTTGTACTGCTTCATACAAAGCATGCGTGCAATCGTGTTGTTGGTAACCCCCCCCCCCCCTCAAACCACTCGGTCTACATCTGATGAAGTCAAGCTAGCAGGGGTGCTATATCACCAGGTGATATAACTCCCCACCTCACCGAAGCAATTTATGGAATTGGTAACTTCTTATTTCAGTTCTTCGGCTTCCATCCAACTGTCGAGATCCACGAACTGCAAGATAGCTGAAATATGCATGACGATGGCATGTAGAAAATGGCCTCACTAAAGTGTTTCCATCAAATGGATTGATGTTCATGTGCAGAATAAAATTGGAAAGTGGTTGCCTAATGCCGACAACCCAACCTTAAACCCTACATCCAGTGGCTTTCCAGAATGAAGATATTACACTGGAGGCATCTGTCTCACACCCACGTTTGCCTTTGAAGCGGAAACTCTGGCTTTTGACCAAACTTGTGTGCGCGTGTGTGTGTGCTTGTGCACACACAAAAACGCTCGCAGGAAGCTTATTACGTATTCCAGATTCGACACAGACTGCTCAGATTTATTTCGGGATCCAGGAGACTAAAAAGACAGCATTGAGTTACATAACTTTCTAAATTCTGGGTCAGGTGTCTCCTCCTTAAAGTATCTACACACATGTAGGCTACATTTTACAAGAGGATCCAGCTAACCAATTAAATACATTCAACTCTACATCCAAGCACAAAAGCTAGTGTTAGCAACACCAGGGTTGGGGAAAAGATTAATAGTGTAGTAAACAGCTTTGTGAAAAGGTGTTACCCTCAGCTCATACGTTATGTCTTTAGTTGTGCAGGTGCCTGGTTTGGGTTCCTTAAAACACCCTGGAGACAGACGTGCAGGTCAGGGGTTTGATTGTTGGGTGAAAGCGAAAGACTCTCCAAGGCATAATCAAAGCGTGTGCATGTACAAATCAGAAAGAAATCCCTTTGGATCTAATACACGGTAGACTGTACAGATGCCAGGGTGTAGACTCCTGTCTTCGCCTCTTTAAATCTAAGAGAGCAGCTTTGTGCCGCCATCAGTAAGGACTTTAAATTAAAATATATTTGGGAGGCCTATATTATATAACATCTTATATAACTAGACTCACTGTTTGTGACTCACATTATCTTGTAGATACCTTTAAGACTTTTTTTATCCATCGTGTGTATGTCGTTTTGTTTTTATAGCTATGTGTCTATATCCTACCTGATAACATCTGCAACAGCTGGTTCGTCTGGGAAAAATGTGTACTTCAATTGAATATTTACATCACTAGTACACGATGTGACATTTGCTTACTAAAGAGCTTTTTGGCCTGTACGCAATAGTTGAATAACACTTTCAGAATAAATGCTTTTTGAAAACGTTTTTATTTCTATACTTTAGAACTTGTTAAAATCTACCTCCACTATCGAGTTATATGCTCAAACCAAATCATTTCATACATAATTATAGGATCTCAATGGCTTAAACGTAAAAAAAAAAAGGATTAGGTTGGAAACTGATTTGGATGTGGTGAAGGAAATGAACATTGGTGATGCTGGAAGGTTTGTTTTCATTGGAGTGTAGTAAGACTAATCAATGTTTTTTGAAATCCTGGGTGGAGAGAATGACTCATTCATACCAGGGACTTTAGAAAAGTAAAAAAAGATGTTTGAGTGGGGGAGGGCATTAGTGTGGAGGTAAGACTGAAACAGAAAGATAAGGAGGGGAGGAACTCATGCTGGGAAAGTATATAACAGGGTTCTGTGAATTTGAAGACCATGTAATCCCCCCCAGAATAACAAACTATTCCGGCCTTAGTTATGGTGACCATCTTTCTAATATCAACAATCCTCTTGAATAATAAGAGTTGTTGGCAAAGCTATCAAGAAATAAAGCGATCAATAGGGAAAAAAAAGGTGGTGATCTTCATTGCTGTAATTCTTCATGCCGTAAAAGATTTGCCAATAGACAGTTATCTTTATAGTGAACCAAGCATTTTATGTATTTGGTTCTTCTGCCTTAGGGGGCAGCCTTGAGCTTTCAGGATAGATCTGCACACACTGAAGAAGTACAACTTCAAAGGTTTCCCTCTTTCTTAAACAATAACTACATGTTTCATGGGGTGTCCTGACTTTTTGACATGACTGTATATCGCCATTGGAAGCATTAAAATGTGAATGTGGTAAAATCATTGCTATGACATATCCACATGAGCTGGATGGTCATGTGACCCAACGGATCATTCACTATGGCACTCAGATCGCAATGTATGCCACATAAATACATTATGTTCGCTTATGTGCTTTGCTATGCAGGCTTTTGTTAAGGGTTTGTTTTTTTATTAAGTGAAACCCACAACTATAATTTTTCTGTAAGGAATTGGGAAAGGAGTTATTCAGTCAGACAAACTGGTATTTTTTACAGGTGTGATCATTTAAAGGCCTGAACATATCTTAGTGTATTTTATTGATATAAAGGGTCATCTGCTCAAGCTCCTCAGTATAGGATTGCTTTATTAGGATTATGCCCCCTCTCCCAATGTAAATGCATTGTGATCTGAAAAGCCAAACTAATCCTAAAACGCCACTGCTGCTCGGTTTTTGACATACGGTAATGACTCAACAGCGGCTAGACCACAGTTTAATAAACATTTACATGTGTAGACAACGCAAATTATTCGTCAGTGTTTTAAGAGTCGGGGTAGCCATACGAACTTAAGAGTGTACAATGTGGATGGTTCACTTCCAACGGATAACGGGGGGTATTAGTGTCAAGCTAATCTCAGACACAACACACTCATGGTCGTGCCCTTGAACATGATATGTAATTCTACTTCTATTCTCTCATTAAATGTGGGAGGGTTGGGGAATTTTTTTGTCAGTTTTTCCAAAACACAAGTACACATGCGTGGTTGTTGCTCATTAGCAAAGGCAATGGATTTGGAATTCGTTGTGGGATAAGTTTTGTTTCTGAAGATAAATAGACCAAAACCAGTAACACGGAAGCTGAGGTGTCCCTCCATAGTCTGCGTTTCCTATCATTTCTCTGCACATTGCAGGCTTTTGACAGCTTGTCAATACCAGCAATTATCCTTGGCTTACTACTAAATACGGCTTATTATGTGACAGTAGTTACGTCACGTTAGCATGACTTGATGACAGGATTTCCATATTTTTTCTGCACTGGACCTCACATGCTGTAAAGTCGAATGCTTTTTCCCCCACGCCAACACTTTATATTGGTTTATAGAGCTTGGTTGCGATATTATTATTGTGCTTTGACGACAAAATCATTGTTTGATGAAGCGAACTGGGATTAATCATGATGCAATAAAGAATACCCTAATAAATACAAAAAATATATACTTGCACAATGAATTAATATAAAAAACATTACTTTTTTTTTTCTTCATGGATTCAAATGTAATATACAAGTAAAATAGAGTGACAATATTGAAGAAGGATAATCATATCTTCCCACCACTAATGTGACAAAGACACAAAGGCCACAATAACTGCTACAAAACTAATTTTTTGATCAGCCAGCAGGCTCAACAAACCAATTGGTTGAACACTCCTGGTATAAAATGTCAAAGATAATGCTGTGACTAAAACACCACCAATGGCTCGTAATTATTTATTGGAGAATTAAAATAAACAATCAAGTGTCTAGTAGTGAATTTTCTCTACATACCTACCTTCCCCACAACAAAATAAACCATTAGTATATAGGCTTGTTCATCTATATTGGGCTTAATATAGGACCTTCCTTTTGGACAACCATGTTACATATCTTCCAATAAAAATCCTGTTGGAAAGTACAAAGCATCATATCATTTTTAAAATATGTTTTTGTTACAAGGGAGGGTATACATGGGGTCAAAATATGAACCTTGTTACAAGCAAAGAAATATACACAGAATTATGCATCATAGAGAAATTGATTGTTTGAAGTGAGCACACTCATTTAATGCTTTGCCTTGTTGGTTAGTTGTAGTTATTTACTAACAGACTTAGGTTACTAACTAATTTACTAACAGACTGAGAAGGTTAATAAAGCCATGTTAATAGCGGTGCCGGGCAACCCGTTGTTACTCCTGGCTCTGTGCCCTAGGCTTTGTGGTTCTGTTGCCTATTTGTTTGTCAACTTTTATTTTGAAGTCCTTATGTGTCTTCCAATTTCAGATCCTTTACTTCCTGCTCCCGTCTGTGTTTCTCCTTCTTGATTACTTCTCTTTCATCCTGATTCCACTCACCTGTCACCTGTAAGCCCTGTGTATTTTATCCTTGTTTTCCCCGGTCTCTGTGTCAGTTTATTTCTACCCTCTGTGTGTTTTGTACCAACACTTACTTTGTTATATTTAGCATTTCTGCATTACCTGTGATATTGACCCTTGCTCTGTTTCTCTGGACCTCTCCTTAGCCTTTTCTCTTGGATTTGTTTGCCTTGGATTATCTGGACTGATCTTTTGTGTACCGAACCTTTGACTGTCAATACATTGGGTCTTCTTTGAGCCTGTCTCAGAGTTGTGTGTTTGAGTCCTCTGTCCTGGAGTTGTTACTCCTGAAGGCCCTGTATGCAAACTGCAATAGGTCAAAGGTCAAACTGGACCAGACTATGCATTGAAATCCTTTCATTATTACCTAGGTGAGTGTTACAGATCTGTGGTCTTTCAAGCAGGACAGCTGGTCAATGTTATTGGCTGTATCCTGTAATTCACAGAATCTTTAACCATGTTTTCAATAATATCCTTCGATGTACTGCTGGCAGGTTGCCTTGCAAGTAGGAGTGTCAGGTCATGAAAAGGTTGCTGGATTCAGTCCCGAGTTGATAATGTGATAAATCACACAAAAATACCATGTTCTTTGTAACAGACCCCTAGTTGCTTTTGATCTCTACCATGATGTTTCCAATAATAACATGACATGTTACAGTGACCAGAATACCATGAAAGTACTGAGGCATTTGCCTACAAGCAAGGCCAATATTTGTCACTGAATATACAGCATGAAAGTCCAAAATTAGTTTAGTCCAAAATAGCATTTTTAAAACATTGCCTTTTACCAGTCTTGTTTTATTTACCTCTTAATCAATATTTAACAAAAAACACAGGTTCTTACAACATCTAGGGATCCAAACGTGCCCCACTACGAATTCTTATCCCCTAAGGAAGATGACATTTATACACTTGACATTTTCAATTTGCCTGTGAAGATGATGTTTAGAGTTGTCCAACTCCTGACGCAAGTAGATGGCATTATAAGAAGCTATCGGATAGGATATTTCCTCTGCATGCTTTTTTCTCTCAGACAGACGGCCGTATCGTCTCCTGAAAACCGTTGAAATAGTACAGATCGTCGAGAGCTAATTGTTAAAGTAACGGAAACGTCGATGATATATGAATTTAATTAATGGAAATATTTAACTTTAATGAGCAAGAGTATATGCTTTCAGATTGACTGGCACCTTTAAGGCATTGAACCTTGCATGTCTTCTATGGCATTTTAATGCTGTAACCTCATGAATAAATTCACCGATTTATTCTGTGGAAATGCCAAGGGAAACGGATGAGGAGAAGAGGCCGGTTTGGCAGCTTAACTGCAAAGTCGTGCCGTCACTTAAGTATCAAGAGCCAGGAGTGGTGCCACTTTGCCACGGCTCTGCACTGATCCTCATGCACTAAGCTTACTTTATAGGGCTTGTAGTGTGTTTCATAGCACACTTCTATGGACCGTCCCGTTAGTAAATCAGCATTATTAAACTGTCATGCGGAGACCTTTGTTCAGAGGGTGTGAAGGGATGAAATTAGCATTACTGGAGGTGTTACTCTATGAACGTGTACATTGTCATGCTGACATAGTCTCTCAGACAGTCTCATATTATTCTGATTATGGATATGAGACCATGTCTCTCGAGGTGCCTCGCATTCACTTAGTTTTAGGTGTGGAACTGTTCAAAGCTTGTGGGAGACATTGTTGTATGTGGATAAGCAACAATACTTCAAATTGCCCTCCTATCAAAACCTTGAAAGAGTAAAATGACTTATATTAGTGGTTAAATGTTTCAATGCTGGATTCTTACTGGCAGTGATGTCTGAGGCACCGGTTAAACCGTGCACACGCCCCAGTGCAAAGATGACCAATTGGAGACAGACATTCAGAACATGCTGTATTGGACACACTTAAGACCAAACTAGGAAGACGGGACTAGTGAAAGTGTACATAGAGTGGAACTTGTTAATGCATTCAGTCTAGGCTAGCAGTTTATATGTAGCACACAATAGCAATGAACAGAATTTTAATCATACTGGGTTGTGTTTGTGCGGAATACAAAAAAAAAACGGACGTGACAGAACTTTGCTTTGACAGCAGCGTCAATGTTTTGCATGTCCCCTATTACACAAGATGGATGTCATTGAAAGGCACGTCAGCAAAGATGGGGTTTGGGTTAGATGTTTTGAAGTTGTGGTTTAGAAATCTGGATGTTTGTGTTACTCTTCGCTGTCTGAAATAGCTTCCACCCATTAGAGCTTGTTAAATGGTGAAAAGGAATTTATTTTGGAATTGTTAAGAACTACATCCTTGTGTTTGGGTATATTGGTATAACTAGTGGGATTTCTTTCTTTTTTTTCTGATAAATCTTAGAAGTATAGACAATTGTTTTCTCAACTTTTGCATCCTCAATTTATCGTTTCAGAATGTCATTTGTTGTTGTCAAAATGAATAGGATTTTGGGATGTATGCTTACAATCAGTATGAGATTAACGCCGGTTTAGGATATCCGTTTTAATCTATAATATAATATCAGTCAAAATGTCAAAAGATAATTGCTAAGTTTTTGAAAAGTGGAACATGTCAAATTTTCAGAAAGAAATACTTGTGTTGTTCAGTAGCAACTTGAAAACATCTAATATTGGCACTTCTACTGTCACCACCAACAGCAAATGTGTTAGTTACCAGGTTACCGATTGGGTCTGCTGCTTACTGGAGCAGTGGGAGTTTGTAATTGCTATTTTTAAAATGTTTATTTACTTATTATGTAAATGTCATTCAAATCTAATTGTCACGAACAACAGTCGGTCAAATAGGCCTTAATTCTCAATAGAATGGCACAGCCGGTGGGGAAAGAAAACAGTGACAGATCTTGTTAATTTTTCTATTATTTTACATTGTGTGTCAGTGTCAAAGACAGTGCTCAGTGTTGGGAAGAGAACATCTTTTTTTTATGAGGCGATACAACTGGGAGAATATTGCATTCATGGTAAAAAACACAGCAAATAGTTGCTATTGGGACACTTCCAAATGAACATTGTCGAGTTGTTTGTACCATAGTATCATATTTACGTTCGGAATGTTACCAGCCTAAAATCCCCAGTTCATGCTCAGCTAGCTAAGCTACAATTACTTCCACCGACACTTATTTCCCCAAGAAGCATCCCAGGCGAAGTCTTCTTAAATGGAATCCTGTATTTGCATTTTGTGCACACTCCTCTTAGGGAACCGGTGGATGGCACGTTCTGGCACGCCTCTCCCAAACTAAACGGACACCTGTTTTCGTTGATTATACCCAGCTCATGTTTCCGTAATCAAGGACCATGTTTAAGTTCCTGCTTCTCTAAAGATTACCCCGGCCTTTGAAAGAGATCACTGCAGTGTGTTATGAAAACATATCTGCACATGGACTAATTAGCAATAAGGCGTAAGTAGTTGAGGTACATAGCCAATATACCAAGGCGAAGACGTTTTCTTAGGCGCAACACATCATGGAGAAACGGGACACTGCTTTGCAGTGGCAACGTACCACAAATTCCCAAGACGACTTATTGCTCTTATAAACCAGTTACCTACGCAAACAGAGCAGTAAACATTTATCAGATGTCATACCGGTGGTGTATGGTCTAATATAAAACAACCATTATCAATCCAGCATGAAAACATCTTATATTACGTCTCTGTATTCAAATGGTCACTTATGTATTTTTTAACCGTGCCGGAAATCCACTGTTGAATGATGCTCTTAATAACAAGGCAAATATCAATTATGTAATAATGAGCCATGATGTGTTTGAACCTTGCTCTTTCAGCTGTTCTCTATAGTTCAGTTGGCGTGAAGGTGATTACTAGATTACTTAAATGTAAAGCTCTCTCCTTCCCCCTTTCTCAATCAATATGCCTAAAATATGGCTGCACATGTCAAAATATAATACATTATTTATATATATATATATAGACCACCCAGAAATGTCTTTGGTACAATGTGTGTAATGTTTCATCTGAATAAATAGTTATACTAGGGTCAGGTTTTCTGTGGACTGATGAGTCTTCTCCTTGTCTGCACTCATTCCTTTCACAGTTATGATCCCAACAAACTCTCTAGTCTCTGCCAGAACAAGCACATATTTAACAGGGTGCTGCCTAAATCAGAACATATACACAACTGCAAATGACCTCAGGCAGGAGGCTGTGTGCAAAGCCTGCAGCATGTATGCAAAGCCTGCAGCATGTATGCAAAGCCTGCAGCATGTATGCAAAGCCTGCCGAAACGGCTGTCAATATTACGTAGGACAGTGAGGGTTTCAATGAATGTGATTTCAGTTCCACCTATTTTAACGTGTCGGGGAAGTTGTTGTACGCATGCAGGACACAGGCGCAGAGGTGCTTAAACAAAATGCTTTTTTTAATCCAAAGACGTGACATGAATCAGAAGCATTGTTGTGTAGTTAAGTTTAATGCTGCGCTCTGAGCCTCTGATCACACTCCTCTACTGAGATGCAGATAAGGATCATCCCTTTGGAGGGTGGCTTTCCCTCTATTTGCGTTTCTTTAACACATCTGTTGTGTACAACCTTAAAACGAATTCACAGAAACAAATGAAATGAGACTGGAAGGAGCCCGTCCGATTTGTTCCTCAGAGGAAGTATTTGTTCCTGGTTTTTTTTCAGGGCGCTCTATCAAATATACTCTAGTTGTGGGTTTAGAGTGAATCCATTTAGAGGATCCATTTTAAAGTACCAATTTTGTTTAGAGTAATGAATTAGACATGTTTATGGATTTCAGGTCACATCTTAATGTTATGCATCCATGTGCAATTGTGCTTGCCATGGACATTGAGTTTCATTTTAAAGTTCGGCTTGTTTAATTTTTTCCTCTTCAATCTAACAATAACACGTTTGATGTTGAAGATACACCCAGAGGCTCTGTTAAGATGTACCCAGGAAACACTTTTCTAATTAAACTAAACAAATTAAAGTCGTAACGGCTTTAAGACATTTGATTAACATTCATAAACCTGTGAGCTGGCAGCTCCAAAAATAAAACTCCTATTTTGTGTCACATAGGACAAACACCCCCCTCTAGCTGTCCACACGTTGCTTTGGTTAGTGCATAATGTAAGCGCTTGCTGTTTATGAAGGCAAAACGGCGACAGAATTTTGGTTTGGGTGAAAAAGATTTGCAAACTTGTAATTAGTGTTTCAGCATTGAAACAATATTGTTTTTGCAACAGTTCATTATTATCTTTAGTGTTTTAGCAGTTCACTGGAATGTGACGTATGTCCACTTAAATATGATGTATGTCCACTTAAATATGATGTATGTCCACCGGAATGTGATGTATGTCCACTTAAAGATTGTTTGTCCACCAAAGTGTCTTGTATGTCCACTTGAATGTAATGTAATGTATGTCCACCGGAGTGTGACGTATGTCCATGTGAGTCTGGCAGATATCTACCAGCCTTTACAATATTTTCCAGTGTAACGTTGTCAAAGTATAGAGCCAGGTGCTGTTAAAGCATTCTGGTAGTGTGGCCTCAAAAAAAACTTTACATTGTTCAATTTATATACCAGTCCTCTGTATTCAGTTCAGTGGGAATGGAATGAGGTGGACAAACGTATAATTGGTGTAGGCATGTTTAATATAGCTGAAGGAAAGATCAATTAGTTCTCCACACCTTGCCTCACACGTCACATACAGTATTACTGATAAGCTGTTGTCCTCACCTAGTAATATACATGGGAGACTGTGGCTCATGCATTTCACGCCGGACACCATAACAGCTGCTGCTAAAAGTGACAATGGCTGTGTGGGGGACTATAAACTAGAATGACAAAAGAAAGTGGCCGTTTTGTGACAGCAGCCCAACATCTCATTGTGCCAATCCAGGATGTTGTCCGATGTGCTCCATGCATTCAAAGCCCCCGGGTGGTGATCCCTGCAAAACATCAGCTCCCCACCACCAAGGACCTCCAGAACAAGCGCTGTCTGTGGAGAGCTTGTGGCGTTATCAGGGACCCCTTACACTTAACTGTTAGCCCCCCCCCCCCCCCCCCCCCCCCCCCCCCCCCCCCCCCCCCCCGCCATCAAGCAAGCGGTACAGGTCAATTCGTTCAGGCTTAGGAACCGTTTCTTCCCAGCTACCGTTACCCTGCTGAACCCTGTGACCCGACGCTAGTCTTACCTCCTCCACTACCTCCTGCTCTACACATTGCTGGCTTATTTATTATTTGCCATTTGCACAAAGTATACTATTTCCAATTGGATATTTCCACTTTGACGCCTCATTTGCCACATTCACAAATGCATTCCGTCTGTACGGCCCTCTGCATATTTGCACTTTGTTGCATTGTTAAATTGCACTTTACTTACCTATGCCAATTGCATAACCATACATTGCGCTTCATTGCATTTTGTAGGCTCATACATTGGAGCATCTGTACATTGACACAACATTTTAGCACTGCTCTTTTTGGCATTTCTGGTTGGATGCAAACTGCATTTCGTTGTACTGTTCAAGGACATTAACATTGAATCTAATATATACTAATCCTATAGTATATCGTAACAACAACACCATAGGTGTTCACATGCAGCATGAAATTGTATAATCTCTATTATAATGGTATATAGTTGTATAAATGAATACTTTTTTTATTCACTATATGACTGACAGGGGGTGCTGTTCTGTAGTGAAACAAATTGCTCTGTGAAGGAAAAAGAACGTAATGAGAAAACCAACTGTACTTGATCTGATCGACACTTGATCTGTTTTTCAGTTCTTTTTTTAGAGGATTATCTTACATTTTAATGTTGTTTCATGGTTAGCCTCCCTCACATTGGCAAATCGAAATACCCTACAAAGAATTGCACACTTAGAGTTTTGGGTGACAGGATCTGAGTCAAGTGTACATTTTACACTAAACATAAAACCAAAGAGAGGAAAGTAGTCCATTTGTCCTAACAAAGTACATTTCTTATTGTTTGGTTTTCCAGTCATTCATGTACACACAAACACACACATAAACAGACAGGCACACACACAATTTGCCTTACTCAATAGAAAACCTTAAGTGCTTTACTGGCCAACAATGGCTCCATAGGCATATATGAGAATAAAAGAGCTTAGCATACAGACTGCTGAAAAGAAGCATTTCACAGTCAATTCAACGATCTGTTATATGGTCACAAATAAACCTTCTCACTATTTTCCTTCAACTGTGGATATATACTTATATATATTATATAAATGGCTTCCCAGTTTTTACATGGGTTTCATGACGTTTTTTGGGAAGTTTTGGATCTCAGTATGGACTCAGTGAGGTTGTGTTTAACTCTTGATTTGGTGTATGTTCCTGAGGACATTGTGTTGTGATATACAAGGGGTCATGGTCATGGGCTGCCTACAGTAGGTGTCCCTGGGACGTCAATCAATAAAATAAATGTATTTATAAAGCACTTTATGCATCAGCAGTTGTCACAAAGTGCTTTTACAAAACACCCAACCTGAAGCCACAAAGAGCAAGCAACAACGTCCCAAGAAACCTAGAGAGGAACCCGGCTCAAAGAAGTGTCACCCGAACCTGTCACCTAATATAATACCTTAGACAACAAACAACAAATAAACAACAGGGGTGGCTCTATAGCAAAAATGTGTATTCCCATTACATTTTCACCCACCCAGGGCACTGTTTGTGTTTAATCTGAGCTGACACAAACCAACATTAAGTTATTTTGTGTGCATTATGTTTTCATATTAAAGGCTATCATAGGCTATGCTTATTTCTGAGTTTAATTTTGCTCAAATAACCTCAGGGTTTTTATTTTGGTCATTTGATCTCAGGTATTCTTCAGCTAGTCTTACTTCTAACCCTGCCGTCTTTTTCAATTAATAACAATTCTTTACAACTTTTAGAGTGCTTTTCATTATAGAAAATATTCGCCATGTGTTTTGAAAATACCAAATAAAGTAAAACTAATACGATAGAGTAGGTCTTGACTAGAACTTTCTGACCGAGCTGAAGGTTATTAGCAGTTAGAATAACCGTCAGGAGAAACAAGGCCCCAGCCGAAGTGAGGACGAATGTGTTCAACCGGAGAGATGAGCAGGTCCTCCGGAGGCAGGCAGCACAGTTCGGCCAGCTCTTGGTGTCATCAGCACCTGGCCATTTCTGCCGGTCTAACCGTCACAATGCTGCCGACCCACTTTCCAATTGGCCCCGCCTATGGGGGTTAGCTTAACATTTAGCTGCCTCCACATTCTGTTGAGTTCTAAACGACTGATGCAAGATGACCTCGAAATGTAGTTCTAGCCTTTAATGATATATAAGATGTGTTCCACCAATAATCCACCACCAATAAATCAATAATGCTGAACTTTCAAGAAGTACATTGTTCTAGGGGTCCTACAGGGTCCTACACCCTTAATTTTGGATTCTAGGCAAAACCTAGAATAGATTGGTCTTAACCGAAATGTAAGTTCTACATAGTACTAAAAAGCGAAACCGAAGTGGCCTCTATTATTCCACTTTGATAAAAAGAATTTCTGTGCGGTTGGCTATTCACGCTTCTATTCTTCGCTGCTCATTCTTTTTCATCTTGGTTCTCTGTCTTCTATGATTGCCCAAATGTCCTTCCCTCTATCTTAAATCTCCAGCAGAGATTTGTTCAGAGTCCTGAACTGTGCCATATTTAGCAGTGTCCTTGGACATCCCACTAGAAAACCACATGTCATTAGATATCCTCAGGGGATTTCAGAGGGAATGTGAAATTTCATCCAACCTGTGTGTGTGTGTGTTTGTGTGTGCGTACACGTATTTGGTTGTATGGTTGCTGCGGGAGAGACACAACTTGTAAAACTATATTGGGATGTTTGGGTTTGCTCGTAAAGATATGAACAGAGACCGGTTACTGATATTGCTGCCAAGATCTGCATTTAAATGGAATCAATTTTCAGGCAGACAAGAATGTGTGATACTAGATCAATAGAGACTGACCCACGAGACCTCTTCTGGGCCAGGGTTCCCAGCAAGCAGACAGTTTCAGGTAAAGCTTTTTTGTTTTGTTTTCAACAAGACTAGTATGTGAAGGATCGAGTTTCTTTTCCAAAATGAACCTATTGTTTCTGACACCTCTAACACAAGTAAAAACACCAGGGTCGTCTGTCTACGGTGAAACCTGTTCAGGTAATGCACACATACTTCTAAAATTCAGTATTTAGGGTGTCTAAGAATATCCATCAGTTCTGAGACTCGGGTAAATCAGCTCCTTCTAAAACAGTAAACAAGACAATACGCCTCCATTATCGACTGGCTATTTGAGAAATGGATTGACACGCTGGTGGTACAGCTGGTGCTCAAAATCTAGGTAGCGGAAAATACCAACAGCGTTTCAGGCTCCCACAGAGGTTGGTGGACGTGGTCTTTTCCTCCATGCATTGTGCCCCAGATCATGGAGAAGACGCTTCGGCCATGCACACCAGAGAGTGGAGAGTGCTGGCCCCAGGTCAGTGATGCGTGTGGCTGGAGGTAGTGCTGGAGGCCGAAGGTGTTCCAGATGGTCTTTCCAACTCACAGACCACCTTTGGAGTGCTCTTCTGCTTCATCTGTAATTCAGCCCCAGGAGTGAAAAGACTATTGAGGCTGTGTAAAATAGCGTTCCTTTAACCCAGTGCAATTCAAATTCGGTCACAGAGAAACCGACAAGACTGACAGATACTTTTCTTTCCCACAGGTATAATCTTTTTTGCCGAGTCCTGATTCACGGCAAGGACGTGGACAAAAAAGCTTCTTTCTTTTACGGTTTGTACGGTTCTCGGTGTGCTTGATGCATGTTTCTGTACTGTTCTCCGTCAGCCTATAATCTTATTTGTTTTTCGTGGTCCAATGTTGAGAAACCAACCACCACTTCAGTTTGGGCTCGAGCGCAAGGTTGATGTCACTGTGATGTCACTCTGTGCCAGAGAGGGGAAGAGAGTGGATCTCACAGGCTTGTGCGTGTGTTTGTGTGACTGCCGAACCTCGTCTCTCTCTCCCTCCCTGTCAGCTGTGGTTACGGGCAGAGGCTGCAGACGCTCTGTATCGCGTCGTCTACGGCGCCGTCTGTGGCACTGAAGCTTCTGTGTTCAATGACTGTCGTTGACTTATTTCTTACTTGTTTCCACGTTCACTAAATGTGTCCTTCTGACACTTTCATCACAACTTTTCCAGGTTTGGGCTCAAGGCGTTCCCATCGTGCTGGTCTGGTCTTGGGCTTCGGCTCGTCAGGGCTTTGGATGAGCAGGCTTCAACTCTCACACCAGATGAGAACTCTTCACACCTGGTGGAGGATCTATCCAAGCTCCAGCACCTTAAAACTTGGATATCTAATGTTCTAGCGCATGCAGAAAGACTCGGACAACCGCAAAATTAGTCTGAACAATATACGTTACCAGGGCTTGTGTAATACTGATTCAAATAGTTTGGCCCAAGGGACGTGTATGGATACCAATAAATAGTTAACCAGTTGTTCAGGTTTCGATTTGATTTGAACAACTTAAAGAACTCACTAAGTTAATTTACTAACATTTACGGGCCACAAACTATTTTATTTAATTAACATTTAGCATACATTTTTGAAAACCGAACAGACTGAAGGGTTTGAGTTATGCAGCGTCCTCACTAATCCAGGACTGTTAAAATAAGGCTTCTGGTATACTTATATAATATCTTAATTCACAGCACCAACAGTCATAAGAGAGAGGCTAACTGTTAATCCTACACACCACCCAAGACGTCTGTGTCCCTAGACTTGGTCCATTCTGCAATAGCTTGGTTAAAGCCTTGGTCTGTAAGCTGATCATCCCCTGGGTTTATGCAAGACGGGATCTTCCACTATGATACTTCTCCTTCGTAAGCTTCTTAACAGAGAAAGACCCATTTTCAAAGCATGACCTTAATATGTCTTCAAACTGAATCTTTCAATCTGGCACTGTGCGCATGGTTTGAAAATTCAACTGTTTCAGAATTATGTCATTTATTTTAGTATGCCAAAATTTGCAAAATTTTGTGGAAACTTGATGTCGGAAAACCTAATACTGAACTCAGTGTAAGTCTTTAAGAATATACATACATTTCAACCTATCCCATTCATTCATTTTACAATTTAAAAAATCCCCTTTGAAGTGTGTTGAAGGGTAGGAAGAAAACTAATACATGACTACACTACATGACTCATTCTTTTTTCGATCAGGCAACCAGTATAATCAGCCAATGATGTCATATGCTAAATTTCGATGATCTGTGCATGAGTAAAAAATACAATTACCAAATTGTACAAAACAGAAAGTAATTGCCCAAAATGGTTGCAAAATTTCTTCACACTGTCAAGTTGGATAGAGACCTTTACTGAGCAGCAATTATTATGTTATCAGGTGGACTGGGGTCCAAGCATTTGGGCCCCTTCAGGACACTGACCCTGTTATGGCGCTACAGAGTGGCTTCGTTTAGGGTCATTTTTCAACCAGAAGATTCACATAGTATGGCCGACTTCATAAAGTTTTCCTTAGCTTACGGTAGGGATGGCATTCTCAGGGTGATGTGCAATGTTGGACTCGTGCCTAACAAAGCACTTAGCATTCAAACAAAACATCTTAGACTCTTCCCTCATTTCAATGATGTAGTCAATGTAGTTTTTGTTAGGAATTGTACTAACCAACTGTAGGACCTCCCAGGGACTGATACATTTTATTTGATTGTACACAGATGGAATTCATTCCACTAATGACATGACATAAACAGAATCTTGTGTGTCATAGCAAAGGAGTAAATAGTTATACAATCAAATATGTTCTGGTTTATGTTTGTATTAAATTTAGAACAATCACCCATACACATTTTTATTGTAACATTATGGACTTTTTCAAAATCTAGATATGTAATAAAGCAGTTCAGTTTGGCGTTATGCGTTAAACACCTCCACAGTCTAAGGTATTGTGTACTTTACCTTACAAATTACAGCACATTAATCCTCCTGATGTTAAATACAAAGAATTATGCTAAACTGTACGCAAACATTCTTTACTTTTTATAATTTTCTGCTAAAACAATGGCTTAGACAAAGCCATTTTCATAAATGGTGGTTTGCTGTTAGAATGTGATACTTAGCCTGCGGTCACTAGCTACTGGAACTGACCTACAGCTGTAGTACAGTGCTGTTAACCAGTGACATTTTCCAGATTTACTGTCTTGTTAATTAAAACTGCTGGAATCATGGGCTAGCTGGGAAGCTGGACCTCACACAGGGGGTCTTCTACCACGGGAGTCTTCTCACACGGGGGTCTTTCATAACCATGTACCATAAACGTCACATAGGTGATCTATGGTGAAATGAGATGAAGAAACTCACAATGAGAAAACATGGCATTATTAGCATTCAAATAAGTCCTTTGTATGAAAGTGGACCGTGGAAGCCTTCTATATAGTATACTACATGAGATTGTGTGGTTGATTGACATATGGTATACTACATGAGATTGTGCGGTTGATTGACATATAGTATACTACATGAGATTGTGTTTGATCTACATTGCTATAGTAAGTGGTTGCATTATTATATGTTTTTTTCCAGATAGCACTGCTATAAATGTGTGCTAGTAAATGTGTGGTATACTTAAGATTAGCCTTTCCGAAACAAGGGTCATGTAACTTTTACAATAGCTTTCAACATGGAAAGCCAATGTACTGTAGGTCACAGAGTATATTTGCTCATTGTTCAAAACCAACAATAATAATTGTTATTGTTTTTCTCATGTCGAACATTATCAGCAGAAAAGGGGTGGTGTTGGTTATCAGCTAGTGACAGATTCCATCAGGACTTGCAATGATAGAAAGCTTGGGAAGTGGGATGGATGTGGCTGTGGCGCAGAAAAACCAATTTCTGCATCGTCTGCTCACGCAGACCCTCACTATAACTCCTCAAATCCTCGTGGTTTGTCTGGGACTCAAATGCAGCTCATCAAATGAAACTGCCAAAATGACAGATTAACGTGATCTGATGTCCTGCATATGCTTGGAGAAGACCGACAAAAGTGTTTTGCCCAGGCGGTTGGTGTCCTTTGGTAGACGATGGCACAGCTTCAGTTTTTATGATTTAGATTGCAGTTCAGTAACATTATTTAATATACTGAATAGGTGTGGGGAGAACATTTGTACATCATTGATTAAGGGATCGTAAAACATAACCTGAAGTGCAGAAAAGGTGTTTGAAGGATCTTAAATGGTTAAAGATTACAGAAAATAAACCAGTGCGCTTGAAATGCAATATGAAAGAAGCTAAATAAATTCTCCATCCACATGCACCATATGTGTCTCTGCATAAAGCATTATGCAAATGTGGAGGATGTCCTTCACACCTCTTTTAGCATCATCTCTTCACGCCAGAAGACGAGGGAAACCATCTGCAGTATAGGTAAACTGATGTGAACTTAATGATACCTTCTGTTGCAGGGATCAGCATGACGTCTTTCTGTGTGATTTTTAAATCCATCAGGGAAATTACAGTCTGGCATTGTCAGAAGCTACTGGTTTTGTTTAGGTGGAAGATAATTCACTCAGCGAGGGCCCATCTTTTAGGATATTTGGGGTGGGGCCCTGCCTGTGATATGTCAGATGATACAAATAATATGAATGGATTATACAGTTGTAGATGTGTACTTTTTTTTAAATAAAAATACATTTGAAAATCTACTTTTCAAAAACCAGTGACTCTGGATATTTTATGAAATGACATTTACAGACCATTTACAAAAGGCAATGAGCTTCTGCACCGAATACTCTTCATCTATACATGAACTTCAACTAGTCAAAGTTGTGGCCAACGTGTAATCAGTTAGCTAGGCCAAGCTAGCTCATATTTATGCTGCTCATCGCCTACCAACACTACTTGCGTCTATTGTTCACTAGCTAGCTATCATTGTCGTCACAAAGACACACTTCAATCATTCTTCCTGAGCTTTTTCATTAGGAAAATGGTTCACACAGCCACAGGTGGCATAGTGGTTGGAGTCTTAGGGCAGTCATCGACAGGCCAATCGTTCAAATTATAAGCAGACAATGTGAAAATGTGTTACCGTGCTCTTGAACAAGGCACTTCATTGTAACCGTACACTGGATAAAACAATCAGATAAAAAAAAAAAAATAGAATGCTGATGGAAACAGCAAGCCAAGCACCAGTTGTGCAATTACTTTTGGTATTGGGGACTATGTAAAAAATATGCTGTCATTTTGAGATGGTTAATCTGACATGGAAATGAAAATAACTCAAACTTAAAAGCTAAACGTCAACCCCATTGTCATTGCAGGTTATTAAACCCAGTGCTGCAATACCAAGCAAAAACAACAACACTTCATCCAAGTACCCATTTACTGCACCTGAATCTGCCTATATTGTTCAACAACCTCGCATTCAATCTGATCCATCGTGAAGACTGTTTTAACTACTGACCTTGGTGAATGTGTCAGCTGTGAGTCATTCCCCACATCTCAAAGGAAAATGTGGGTATTTGAAAGCCCCCCCTGTGGTGACCGTCTCTTCCCCTCAGTGATTTAGTAGCACTCGTATCCAGGGGATACCCACAACCAATGGCATGTCCTCTTGATTAGAGGTGCTCGCAGAGAATGATCAAGTACGCTCATTATCTGTGGCCCCGAATAAACCTAACCGTGTCACGTTGCTGTATAGAAGGGGATTCCTACTGTATCATGGCCATTTCCTAATGTGAACCACAACCTTGACCGTTAACTTTCTGTTAAGGTTAACATTGTTTTGACCAATACCAAGCCACCAGTTGATTTTTACACTTCATATGGATTCCATTAGAGATGAGAGACCGACCAGTGTGACATCTGCAAACCTAATGGGGACACCTGTCCTTTTTTGTTTACGGGGAATCAATCCTAGGCTTACGTCTCCTTTGCAGTTGAGCCCCTGTACTACAGCAATTCAAAAGCATACAAAATACATAAATATGAAACACAGACATTAACATTAAAACAATTGTCCAGGGAGTGGTTTACTGCAGTATGGCTGTTTGTTTTTGGGGGGACGGGGCTTGATGTGGCTACATAGTTCGGTTTCTGTTGGGCTAAAGGCTAACATGAATAGAAAGTTCTGGAATGGCCAAGTCAAAGGTGATTTGTGCATGCAAGAAACCCCTCAAACAAAACAAAATCCATGGCTGGGTGGGAAAAACATTCTCCCATATCAGAGACCGGTAGACAGTTATAGGACATGTCTCATTGACGTTATTACAGCCAAAGGGGGCAATGCCAGCTATTAGGGCATAGAGTTTCCTAATGTTTTAGGAAATGGCGTCTTAGTAAATATCTTGCTAAATAAATTATACCATTGACCAAATCTTATCTGATGTAAATGTAAAACTTTGGCATTCGGTTTGGAGGCCCTGTGGATAGTCCCCTGCGTCCCTTCCAGCTTCTGGATCTTCTCTTAAATAAGACAAAACGCTCTCCTACCAAGTCCTTTGGCTTAGTCGTTGGCTATGCTGACAACCTCCTGCATGTATGTGACAGGAAAGGGCAACACTTTCCTACCGGGATATATATTCGCTCCACGGGTTAGAGATGAATTGACCCTGATGCTTTTTTTGTTTCGAGAAAAAGGGCGAGCTGAGGAGAGGAGCTGAACTCATCAAGGAGAGGTGATCAGGACAATCAAGGACGCCCCATCAAATGTTGCAGCACGAAGGCAATCGTGATTGAGTCGCACAAGAATTGCATTACACATCGCGGAACCCCTGTCTTCACCCAGAATAGCCTGGGTGAAGACCGTTTTAGACTCAGGAAAGGTTCCCACGTGTGCAGTGGACATAAGGACGATTTGCACTTACCCTTGGAGAAAAAAAAACACTTCACTGGGCTTTACAAAACAGTCATAATAACGCTGAAGGTTGATGATTAAATCCTCTCCATCTTGGTTGCAAGGGCACATGGGATTGTTCACTCAACCACTGCATTACAGTTCGGACAGTCATCTCGCCGTGTCCCAAACACTGACCCTGAGAGTCAGGATTACATAATGTTCAGGCTTAGGAGCAGTAAAGGCTGCGGCCAGACTTTCCAGCGGGTCCGTGTCACAAGTGTGAGGGGTAGAAACAGCTCTGAAGGCCCTTTGTAGACCTCCATCCTCCAAAGTATCAGGGAAGGATTTTCTTAAAGTTTTGTGCCCTTAGATTAAATAAAATGTGTGCTTAAATGTGCAGCAATGGTATTTTTCTTTCCTTTTTTCCTCTTCCTCTTCTTTTGTTTTTAGATTTTAGTTTGCAGGTGTCCAACCTCTAGGAGCTTTTCTGGTTAGTGGGACATCTTGGTCTGCCTATTAAATGGAATTTTACAGTTAAATTCCCCACCAGATGACATTTTTGAAATGATCCTTGTACTGTAGCTAGTGCTTTCAACGGTGGGCATATTGTATATTATTAAAAATTAAATGTGATAACCTTCCTAAAACAGTCATTAAAGAAAGCTTTTAAAAGCAATGTATTAATTAAATGTAAATTCCAGCTCATAAAGTAGTTATCTTTAAAGAAATTGATGAACTACTGATGAACAGCTGTGAATTAAAAAGTTCTCATTCAGTGGAGGGTATCCGTAAGCAAAAATTGTGTACACTGATGTTGTTTGTCATAGGGTAAAATGCCAGTGCAAAGAAAAGTGTAGGGTAAGGAAGTAAAATTGGGATTTGCTTTGAGAGCTACCTTTGCCTCTCTGGGGTGACACACTTTACAACTCTAGGGACAAAAGCCATCAGGAATATCTCCATGAGACAATGTTCCCCCAGGTGAACACAACCAACCCCGCTGGCTCATAGACTGTTACTCATTTGCAGACTTCATCTCTGCCTCTCTCCCTTACATTTAACATTGGTGAGTAAATACATATGTTTTCAGGCTTAACCGATCACTGCGTGGCCTTTCAAATAGTTTGACTCTGTAAACAGACAATGGGTCATGAAGGCCTGGAACAGGGTGAGGAATATCTCTCATTATATAGTTTCAGCCTTAATTGGACAGCGACAGTGGCAGAAGACAGAGGACTGGCTTTGGAGCGTTTGGGCCCTGTGACCTAGTGACACATATGCACCAGTGACAGTGGCTTGGACCGCTGGACAACCCCAAGTCACACTCACAACCAGACCAGAAACATGACCTTCAGAAGAACTGTGTCAAATTAGCAAATGTTGAGGGTCCTTCTTCAAACGTCCAAATCCTTGGATTCCTTGTTTTCGGAGCGAGAACATCTGTCTGTTGTTATTGTCCTCGCCTGTGTTCCCGACGACGGTACCTCATCTCAGTACCTCCTTCCCTGGCGCATCTTAGTCCCCTCCCTCGTTCTCTCCCTGCGCCTCCCCGCGCCCCCCCGTAGACGCAGAGGAGCCGGGTTGACGAGGATGCCCGGGGCAAACAAAATGGAGGAGCGCAATGTGCAAGATAGCAGGTTATTTGCAACAGCTGTCATAATTAGACACTGCATGTCAGTTCACGTTGTTTTGGGGGCCCTTGTTAGAGAGTGACATTTGAATGGGCCTCAGGGTGCTGTACCCCCCCCCCCCCACACACACACACACACACTATCACTCCGCCTTCTCCTCTCTCTGCTCGCTCACAAACAACATCACCCACCGCCAGACCCGTCCATTAATCAGCAGATATTGCCGCTGGTGTTTTCCCAGGGTCCCCCTCGAATGCAGAAGTGAAATGCTAAATGTCAGACCAGCCGCCGAGCAACGGCGCGTGGGCGTTGGGCGTGAACGCGGGTTTGCCGCCACCCCGAGTCTCCGCCGAAGACCAGGGACCTATCGACCGGGAAGGGATCGATGCTCACCGGGAGCGGCGTGGTCACAGGCGAGCGTCTTAGTGTGCCTCGGTCCTCAGCGACCCCCCGACGGGCTCGGCGCGGCGCCGGCCTCCGCATATTAACTTTGGCCTCGCGCGGCCTCTCGTCAAAAGCCTTGGACACGGTGAGCCGAAATCGAGCCCTTCTGCGTGACAGAACCAGCGGGCTCCATTCTGGCTTCCGCCAGTGGGGTCCAATGGGAGCGGGTGGTGCCCGGTCAGCTTAAAGACACAGTCAGCGCGTCGCCTTTGAACACTCATCATTGACACCCTTTTCTTTTCACTTTTGCTGTTAGCCGTTGCCTATGACCTTGGCCTACATACGAACAAGAAAATGCACAGTGGAAAGAGCAAAATGCATTAACCCTCTTGCCAAAATAAAACGTCTCTACAATTTGTGCACCCGTCCTCCCAAGCTGTTTTTCCTTAGCAGAAGCTGGGTGAAACCGTGACTCTCCATTCTCCTAGGCCTCCATCCAGCAGGACACATGTTGGCTGTCTCAACACTACCCAAAGGTCAACTGGCCTATAATGTTCATTTTCTCTACACTTAAATGCTCAGCCATCCACTTACTGGTCAGTTGTTGTCTTCCCCATGAATGCCTCCCAAATGGCACCGAATTGCATATATAGTGTGTCATCTTTACTAGGGCTCAAACAGCACAAGTAAAGGGCATAGATAAGACGGGGAGATCCAGGGGGTATGGAGGAATTGACAGGGGAGACCCAGGGAAAATGAAAGGAAGGGAGAGAGAACAAGGGTGGATAAGAAGATGCCGGTGCTAACGGCTAGGAATTCCACGCGACAACTTGTTCAGATCAGAAGGGCGTGTATAATGAGCTTTTGCACCCCTGAGGGCTGAGAAAACACCCCCCTGCTTCCGATCCATAGATTATCACATGCTCTCGTCCCCATCAGACAGATGGCGGGGTGAGTCAAACAGATCGTGGGGTGAGTCAAACTGATCGTGGGGTTAGTCAAACAGATCATGGGGTGAGTCAAACTGATCGTGGGGTTAGTCAAACAGATCATGGGGTGAGTCAAACTGATCGTGGGGTTAGTCAAACAGATCATGGGGTGAGTCAAACTGATCGTGGGGTTAGTCAAACAGATCGTGGGGTTAGTCAAACAGATCATGGGGTGAGTCAAACTGATCGTGGGGTTAGTCAAACAGATCATGGGGTGAGTCAAACAGATTGTGGGATACCCTCAGATCATTAACTTTCCTACCCGTGGGGATAAGACTCGTGACCATCGGTCTCCGCAAATTTGGGACAGCTACAAACCCATCCTTCGCCCAGTCTTTGGTAAGACGAGTCACACCTCCCTTCTTTTCCCAATCTACAGACAACATCTATAATGAGAAACCGTTTTTTCGCGCAGTTCCACGCAAGAATGAGGAATCCATTGCCACACTCTAGGTTTGCTTTAAAACAACAGATTGGCAGATGGAGACATTGATAGATACACAGACACTGTCTAAGCATATAACTCCAAGTGCATCGATTATGTCGTCCTGAGGGTAAATGTTAAGATTTTTCACAACCAAAAGCACTAGGTTAATGGTAAGATCTGTGCTTAGCTCAGAACATCGTTCTCTGCCTCTGAGTTCTGGGGAGGCTTGGAGGAGGTCCAGATATGACCAACAGAAGGCCATCAGAAACGCAAGAAGACAACATTTCTGCAAAAAGATACTACAGGGATACATTGGAGTCTAACTACTACAGCTCTAACCCTAAGCCTAAGCCTAAGCCTAACCCTAACCCTAACCCTAACCCTAACCCTAACCCTAACCCTAAGCCCATTGATCCACTCTGACATTATTGGTAACCTTGTTTGTGACCCGAGGAATTGTGTTACCTCAACAAAGCTAATGGTTATGCAAGTGTACATTTCGAGAGTTTAATTTGGTCCAGTTTGCTCCAGCAAAAAGATAATCTGGTGGCATCAGGAAATGTGAATTGTTATGTGGATTATAATGTATGATATTTTTATAGAAGGGAACTCTGACATTACACATTATCCTAAAATACTTTTTCAACTAAAAAGAAATAAGAAATATTCTGCATAGCATTTTCTGTCTTTTTGCTGCTAATGCTTTTCAAATTATATGTTTAATGTTGTGTGTGTACCACAGGCTTAATAGCTGTCGCATTTAGGAGTAGTTAATGATAAATTTTTGATGCAACGTCTGTGGACATTCAACATTTTCATCATGACCTATTACATCTAGTAATGCGTCATTCGATTAGATACACTCCCAAAGAAATAGGCCAATGGAATTCCCTTTTCCAGGTTCAGAAAACATATTCTGTAACGATTCAGTAAGAACATTGTTGACAATGTGTGAAACCTGCATCCTCTCCCTCAGATTTGTTTTAATGTAGCATTAGTAAAACCCAATCCACTAATTTGGTTTCACACTCCAGTTATTTCTTCAGAGCATATCCAGTAGAACCCCCCCCCCCCAGGATGCTTGCCTTGGGACCAAGTCTTCATCACAAACAAGGATGCACACACTCGGTTGGTGCATCCTCACACCCATTTGCATCGCACGCACACATGCACACACACAAACACCGGCAAGCAAACCGACAAAACACACAGGCATACACATGCTGTGAGGCCACGGTTTCGCATTTTATTGTCTGGTAAAATAACGGTAACATGCTAACTGTTCCAACCACAAGGAACATTTGAAAATTTAAGAATGTCACATTTAAGAATGTAACTTACAACCCAATACAACAGATCTGTCACTTTAAGACAGACGGAATAATATAACACTTTTCGTAAAGGTAGAAAACACAGATTATTTCCTTCTACCTTGAGTCTATATCTCTCTCTCTCTACCTCTGCACATGTGGGATTTATCTGTAGATAAATTAAAACATCACGTTCTCTGATTTTGTTTTTAAGATTTGTGATAGGTGTTAGTTACAATATAGAGGTATGACCTTGAGGTGCATTGTTCTATGCCCAGAGGCACTGCCTAGTGTGCTGTGTTGCATCACACATCATAAACAGCCGTTGTCGAAGGGATACTGTCACAACAGCAAACAACCAAATGCTGAACAGCCACTGCCTCTAGCATCCATTCAAATACTGTCCATGATTAAGTCTTGGTTAAGTGTGTCCAGTGTGACAAATGCCTAGCCAATGAAAGGGCAAGACGAAACAATTATTGAACATTATTGAATAGAATTATTTATTATTAATTAGAATTATTTATTGAACATATCAGGCTTTTTTTATTGTTTCATTCGTCTTTTGTAAACTGGGACACACGTGATCACCGCATAATAATGCATGTCTTCTTTTATTCTGCTAGATTAGAAGACTGTCTTTGGTACATGTTGCAGAGGCATCAAGAAGTCATTTATAATGTTGAAATATTATTTAGATATTTGACAATGTGCATTTTTGTAATTTTTTGATGCATCAGAAAACAGCTAAGTGGGATCACGCAACCCTGTGAAAAGTATGTATAAATCAGAATTCTATATATACCAGGGCAAATAATTATTCTGAATCAGAATCACGACACAGCAAATTATGAAAAAGAGCCTTTTTATTCTAAACACAATGGTTTCAAGATGGATTCATAGCTGCACACATGAAAACATAAGGAATGGTTCTTTATAACTCACCAAGGCCACTAGAAATCAGTCTCTGCCATGAACTTTATTCTATGTGCCAGTTTCAAAGACACAGGAATACCTAGTCTGGGAAGGAAAATTGCATTGCTTTGAAGGTTGAACAATTTTACTCTTAGAAAATATACCGTGACACAATTTCTGGTTTCATATATCTATTATAACAGTATTTACATTTACATCTCCAACCATTGATTTGTGCCTGTTTTTATGTATCAGTTGCTCTAATTCTTATTTTTACGAATGTCCACATCCTTTAAAAACCTCCAACGATCCAAAATTGGGTCATGAACCACCTGTTAAGAAATTCTGACTTTGCCATCAAAATAATGTTATTGCTGTAATGGAAAACCTCCAATGCCTACAACACAACACTGACCTTTTTCAATGTTATGCTCTTGTTTTTCTCTTTCCGCCTCTTCAAAGCCAATTGTCGGAAAGACAAAAAGGGTTGGAACCTTTGGATTTCATGGGATTTGAAAAGGATGTAGAAAAGAGGAGAACGTGACGGAACTGACATTGAATAACCATGGATAACGTTTGCTGACTTTCGATCACAAATTGAATTTGGTCGAGGTGGAGTTTGAGCGTGGGGCTAGCTCAAGGATTAGCCCACTAATGTGACAGGGTACTTGGGTCAGTCTGATTCATTTGCGGAGGTATCCTTTTGGATCCATGGCATTTCTGGTTTCCTACTGAGCTCTGGCCACCCTGCAGACTCTGGCTCCTCTAGTCTTTTTAAAAATGTTTTTAGTCGGCAAATGTGATTTTGAACACTGTGCATCCATTCCTGTTATTGATTTAACTGTGGGGTTTCAGGCTGGGTGTCTGTAAAAGCTCTTTTCGAGAGCTGCTTATGTCAAATACATTTGATTGACTGAAAACTAGATGAAATAGGTTTTGGACAATACAACTCAACTTCAACTGCCCCATGTCTCCTAGGATTTGTGGAGATAAGGCAGGACCTTAGTCACATATTAGATAGAACATATTTGGGGAGAAAAAAGACAGTGTTGTCATCACAGGAGATCTGACGTCATTTACAATTCTTATCTACAATATTTCTTGCCTACTTTTCAGGGAATCGCTGTTTCACATCCTACTGTCCAACCTAGACGTCAAATGCTCTTGGAAGACGGCAAGAATGCAAATGCAAGCACACACACACACCAAATCTCTTCTTTATACACACGCATCATTGGAAACCCATTAAATGGTCATTTGGCTGCCTAAATGTATCTAAATGACGTGCAACCATCAATGTCTATTCACAGCAGGGCTGACATCTTGACTTAGAGAGGAACCAAAATAGTCCCTTATTAATCGGAAGCTTTTCCTGAACCCGTGTGTGCCTATACAAGGAGACATGCACGTGCACTAACATCGTCAACTCAGAAACAGGCATCAACGCAGGAGACACACAGAAACAGGCATCAACGCAGGAGACACACAGAAACAGGCATCAACGCAGGAGACACACAGAAACAGGCATCAACGCAGGAGACACACAGAAACAGGCATCAACGCAGGAGACACACAGAAACAGGCATCAACGCAGGAGACACACAGAAACAGGCATCCACGCAGGAGACACACAGAAACAGGCATCAACGCAGGAGACACACAGAAACAGGCATCCACGCAGAAGACACACAGAAACAGGCATCAACGCAGGAGACACACAGAAACAGGCATCAACGCAGGAGACACACAGAAACAGGCATACGCACAGACGCAAACCCACACACAGGCAGACGATTCAGGGCGTTACCGTGGCGGTGGCGTGTCAGTTGCTGGTCACTCACCAAGTAATGAAAACGTGCCACTGTCTGTCCGTCTGACAGTAGCATCAAATTAGGAGGAGGGCAGATCAAATACTTTGAAATAGAGAGACAATGATGGGCACTCTACATCATTAGGACAGGGAGTGAAACTAGGAAGTACCCCATGGCTGATGACAAGACAGAAGACATTCCCAGAACGCAGCAATTCGTTTTGGTTTTTCTTCGAAATTGCATTGAAATCAGTTACCTTACGTGCTCTTAAATGAATGGCCTTTTTGGTTTCGGAACATGAGGAGCACTTCTGTACCCTTGGTCTGTACATCCCAGCTCGATTACCATTCAATATCCACGATCAAAAGAATCTACAGAGCGTTGATGGTGGCAACTACATCCAACCAGAAAGTACTTCTTAAATGCATTTTTTCTTAAAAATGAATTATAAAATAGACAGGATGACAGTGTTGTTCCCCGTGAAAGATGCAGCTTTTGGACCAGTTGGGATATTGCATGTGACTAACACATTTCAGTTTATTACTATTGCTTTTGCCCTGGGGAAATAGCTGTACATTTTTAAATGTCCATTTGATATTATTCACTGAATTGTGTGAAGATCTGAGATACAGCATGTGACATGATAATTAATTAATTAAGTTGAGACTGGTTCTTGTCCAGAAATAGCTGTTAATCACTTGCATGTTCTGTCCCCTCTTTGGTTGTGGAATTTAAACTTCCACTCATTTAAGTCAGAGATATTTTGACAACATTGCTGGTTATCATGCTTTTGTTCATTACATAGAAATAGTTATTGGGGTTATTCGAAAAGAGTATACATTTAAAATCTTTTGAATCAACAGGTTGAATTGTACCTTTTCCACGTTTGCAATTTCCAAAACAACCAATCTTGTCAGAATCTGTATGAAGAAAATACATTTCCATTCTACTTCCTGATCCAGAAGTTCTGAAAGAGTTTGTGAAGTGAGAGCCCCACAGAGGTTAATGCACCCTTATGACCAATCTTGCCATGAGTTGTGACTGTTAACTGTTGACTTTGAACAAAGTTTTATTACATTCATTTTTCCTAACAAGAGTATATTTTTCAGTCCCTCCGTGAGCAGACAGGGCACATAACATCAGCACTGTGGTGTTTCCTTCCTACGCAGAACATACATCAAAATGACAACGCGCAATCTATGCATGAACTTGTGACCTGGGAATACGTTCCAAAGTCATCTTCAGTTCGAGTCACATGTTTCAGGCTGATGATCTGTTAACTAATCACCAAGCCGTTGATGCGTTGAAGCATTGGAACAGTTGAGGAGTTTATGCGGATGACGAGTTGAAACAGTTGATCCGTTAAAGCAGTTCATGAATTGACAACAGCGGCATGCAACGTGATCCCGCCTTGAAGATCACCAAGATCAAACCTGGACCAAAGGGCAACTGCTATCACTGAATTTGAGAAGCACAAAAGTTCCCCCACACACACACTTACATACCCACACTCACGCAGACAGTAGGAAGTGTGGCCAGGCCTGCACAAACAGGGGATGGAGTGACAACGTGACAATGACACACTCAAGAAGGATCATCCTCATCTCTAATCTAATGGGATTATATTGTACAAGTAACTCAGCCCCCATGTCGATGTGGTCAGCATCCTTCCGTTCGGTCCCTCTTGATGTATCGCTCTCTGGGGTGATGAATTCAAGGCCAGCATCTCTGTCTGGTCTGGTCTGTGCTGATCGTTAGCCTCATTATTAATTCATTGTCCCCGCATGCTTGTCTCGTCGCGGAGGTCAATTTACTAATGAATCTATGACTGCGACCCAAATAGCCCTCCCACACTCCTTTGCTATTCCCTTTCTCGCTGGTTGAATGACTGTTGCAGTGGAAATCACACCCATGGAAGACTAAGAGGAAACAGGTGGGGAAGACCGAGGACAGAGAAGGAATTGACATTCTACTTAAAACGGTCAAAGTGATTTGCAAACACTGAGTTCCTCCAGTGATTAATGTTAAAAGCCAATACAGAAAGATTGATCATGGGCCCAAGAGCATCGCAGGCTCACCGTGTCCATGAAATCGTATTCACTGTAATGTAAAAAGGAAAGAAATACCAAAAATGTGCGCGGCTATTCTGAAGCACGTGGCACTTGGACTTGGACTGAACGGTCACATAACATTCACAGAAACACTGCAGGAACATTCACCATGACATTGTGTTGAGGTTTGGACAACAGTACCAACACCTGGATCAAAAACGATCCAGGAAACAATGGAAGTCGCTGGGAAGAAAAGTCAGCATGAAAGATGAAAGAGAAGCCGCCAGTGAGGAGAACATGTAGAGTGCAGACAAGTCGGGGGGGGGGGGGGGGGGGGGGATGGAATAAATAAAAAGAAACTCCCTGGGATGACTCATCCTCTCAGGCTCCTCAGATGTGTTGCCAAGAAAGTTGGTTATTTACAGACTCTTTAAAACACCACATGATACCCTATGATCAGAATCCACACTGTCTCTCCTGAAACATGTCATTTTCCATTGCTTCTAAAGATCCCTATATTTGCTTATCAATGCTTATACATTACTATTTATTATTTGTGTATTGGGTTTGGTGCAAAAGCTAACATAATGTGCATTGCAAATAGCAACCTATTCCCTATTGAATAGAAATGTAAAAAACTTTGATATTCTATTTTGTGAACATACAACTAACCGTAGCAATAACTGTAGCAGCCCAATGGTTCTTAATGTGAATGTAACACTAACAATGTTTTGCTGACCACCATTTCAAATAACAGAGGAATGTAGGCTGAACATTCAATAGTTAGTTTAGAAATTGGGCAATAGTTGTCAAGGTCACCAGTGGTCTGCCCCTTAGAGAGAGAAAACCCTTAAGCAGCTTTCCACAGTGTTGGGATATCTCAAGAGACCTTTGTTATATAAATGTGATTTAAAAGTTCTGTAATAGGCAGAGTTTTGCACTTGGTTTGTATGGTATCCTTAGTTCACCAAACCAATCGCAACCCCCAACAGAATTCCCCATTCACAGATACGCAATTAATGACAAGGTGCTGATTGGGTTTGACATCAAATAAAGAAATAATATACAATATTGATTTAATAAAGGGCAATAAATTGTCCCTGTACTGCTGGAATAAATACAAGAAATAATTACCAGTACAGTTTCATATATTATTTTTCTACGGTCCGTCAATCAGTTTGTATAAACCTCTAACAATGATACTCACTTTAGACACCCGTAGTACTAACCTTCCCAACTACTAACCTAATTTACACATCTTTAAATCATTTTTAGCATCCATTCCTGGTCATTTCCATAACGAATAATCCGGTGATTATGTTTCTTTTGAGTCTTGACACATTAAACACGTTCAATACATTGAGCATTTCTTTTTTAATGAGTTAAAAAAGTGAGTAAAATTAATTGAAACATTTTGCAATTCATGTTGCTTTGTTTTGCACTATGCCTGCTTTTTGATTTGTTGGAGATAGACTAATTAATTATTTATTTCTGGAGTCATTGCCTCTTCCAGTGTTGTGGCGCTGGAAGCATCGGTGAGTTGATTATACTTTTGTACTGAGCATGCATCTCCATAGTCATTTGTTAATTGCCTTTCTCACGTTATTTTACTGTCCTTAATTGCATAATTTTCATCTACTATGTAAAAATTTTTGGATGACCCATCTGAAGGATGAAAATGGAAATGTTACCAAATCTGTATTTCTTAATGTGGGTAGGAGGATAGTTTAAACAAGGATACGCTTTGTTTACCAAAAATGTCTGTAGAACAACAAAAAGTTACTCGGTTATTAACATTGGATGTGCTTTTTTTAAGAGGCTTGTGATATGCTAAACGTCTTATCCAAGTTTTGCATATGTTTTCTTTTCTTTTCTGATCACATTAATAAGAAAATAAATATTAATGTTGTAGGTGTTTTGGCCGAATGACATTCTTCAAAAAACATGTCCCCATCCCTTCCAATGATTGATCAGTATACATCCTTGCTGTCAAACTTCAAAACAAACATTAATGAAGCCCTACTCCATTTCCCTAGAACCATATGATTTCAGAGCTTCAACTTTTGACAGCTTATAGAGTCGCACATGTGACAGAATGGCAGCTCATCAATCCTCCTGCACAAGTTCTCCATAATGAAGTGACAGAGAAATGACAGAGGGATGTAGCCCAGACCGAGCTGTCCTATGAACAAGACCTAACGAGAGAACGCTGGCAAAGAAGAACGTCTCTTCTTCTGCACATCATGAGGCCAACTCTGTCAAGACTACAGTCCTCAAAAAGGATGTACCCGTCAGCCAGTTTCGCACCAAAATAGCCGTTACCTTCGGATAATAGAGAAGGACATCGAGACATTGCCAGTTTCCTACCTAGTCAGTATTCAAATAGATGCATGAAACATGAGAATTTGGTCATTTAATTAATATTACTTAGGCTGTTATGTGTGTACTGATTTACATGATACGTGTGACATCTCAGCAACTCTGAGAAAAAAACAATAATATCACATCTAGTTTAGATCTTATCAGGGCCTAACAATCTCCATCAACTACAGGCCTTAGATGTCAACACACCTCATTACAGTTTTTCACAATTGCTAAAACACATTTCTTGAAACCTTCACCCATTTTCTCAAAACTCTAAACTCTAAACACAAAACCAACATCTTTAAACTACATTCACAAAACCCCAGACTCTTCTGTCAAACACGTCTCAAAACCATTTACTCTGTTCTGGAAATCACACTTATCGTAAACACAGCCAGTCAAGAAATGTGTTTTAGCAATTGGAAAAACTATAAATTGGCTGAATGACTGATACCAAGATTAGAGACATGTGTGCTACTAAAATTGGTTTAAAGTATCACAATAATCCAAATATGTATTATCTTTCTAAGGGATAGCACAAAAGTTTCCAGGCCATTTTAGAATATCTTTGTAGAATAAACAATAATACATCTTTTTTCACAGCTCCCTAGCTTTATTCAATGACATACCAAAGGCATGCAAGTATAAATAATCCATCCATTTTTAATTGCATCACCTCTCAGGAGGAATGAAGCATTCTTTCAATGAGCTGTAGGAGTACTAACAAATTTGACCATGGCTGTACATCTTGTTTGTTTGATGAACAAATGTAAGGGTTTTTTAAGGACGGATGGGATGATTCATGGATCCTGCCTTCTGTTTGTTTCTGGCCACCTCATCCACATCACAGGCAATGTCATCCCTGGCCTGGCTTCAAGGAATACATCACTGTGTGTGCCATATCCCACTCTTTTGTATCCAACCCTGCCGTATCCACCTCAACGTTTCCACCTGCCTCTTCAATTGCTTGCCGAAGATGCAGGAGGTTTTTACCAAAGTGGCCCTAATGACGTGGGAAATATGTCTCTATTGCCTCCTCCTCTTTGTTCTTGGTCTCCTCCTTCTACTGCTTCTACTCCTCCTCTTTTTCTCTGTTCTTCTCCCTGTCGTTGCCTCCATGTTTGCAAAGTTCTCACAAAATGGGGGTGCTATCGGGAGGTTTATTTGAGGTTCTTAGCCACAGACTAGTTGGTGTTCAATTAGTGTAGAAGCGTTTTCGTTGGTGAGTGTGAGTTTTGCCAATTTCAGGTATGGTTTCGCGTTTTGAATGGAAGTGTTTTTGCCCAATGATGGCAAGAGGTGTCATTCTTCTACATTCTTGGCGTTTTTAATGTAAGAAACAATGTGTTGTGTTTTGCCAAGGGTGTGGCAGAATCTGAAATAACGTGCAAAGGTTTTTGTACTTTGGGGCCTTTGTAAAAGTCATGGTTACAAAAGTTAAGGTTAAGATGTTTTTTCCACAAAATTGTAGGTGAAGAACAGAAGGGTTCAATTAAAGAGACAGCTGAAAATCTCGCTTTCTCACTTATAATGTGGAAAGGAAAGACAAAGGTTCAGCAGTCTCATATTTTTCCCCATACCTGTTGGACCGATCTGGGCACGTTGTTGACACATTTGGGTGCTAAAAAGCTGCGGCACATCAGCCACACACATGCAACTACACAAGGCCTGAGGGCACAAGGTGCAGGCGTCCTCTTGGGTTTCTAGAATTTCTAAACAACATGCTGGAGGCCGAGCTTTCTCCTCTAGAGCTATATCGTTATGGAACAATCCGCTGATTCGTGGGAGGCTCCAACGTGATCTCAACGTCACTACCGACCTCTATGTTCATTCCATTCTACGACCGGGTGTAGTCCGGCTGGCGGGGTGTGAAGGGGGAATGGCAAGTCTTTTGGACTGACCTACCAGGTTCACGGTCTCCCCTCCCCCCTTGCTGCGATGCTCTAGCGCTGACCCGATTACGGGGGCTGAATCACTGGCATGTTCCACCTTACCATCCCTCAGGGGGAGCATTGTGTCTTGCCAGGCTTTTTTCGTGCCATACTGGACGAAAGGGGGTTGAGTCACTGCCGTGATCTTTCTATCTGATTCCACGGCCCCTTGGGTTTGCGTGTTGGGCAGTGCATCGGGTTTGCCCCAGTCTCCACCTGGCTCAGGTCCCAGTCTCTCTGAGGCCACGGCCTCTATGCCAGGGCGGCTGGCTTCCTCCTGTCCGGTCCAGTGTGTCTTTCTTGGTGTCTTGTTGCCCGCAGATGCATTCACCATAGTCCTGGCCTGCAACTCCCTTCACTCACTTTTACCTTCACCCTTTCCCTGCCTCGTTCTTTCTCTCTGTATGTCTCACTGACTTATTCCGGGAGGACCACGCCTCAGGACCTCCTGGACTGGTGACCCTGTTGCTGGTCTACTCTCTGCCTGATGACCGGTTGTCCCAGTTGTCTCAACCTCTGAAAGCTCTGCAGTGAAGTGCCATGTCCAGGGGGGCTGAAATGTTTTCTAAGGTGTGGCGATGAAAAGCCATTTGCTTTTTCCTGCACTTCATAAGATACAGTGATGCAAAAAGGGCTGATCTGTGTGCATTTGATTTGTTGAAATCTGTCGTGTAGATTTGGTAATGTGTAGATGACATGTTTGCTTGTTTATGTTCTTCCTGATGCTAGTGAACTTGTAAACAGTATAATCTCTTCAAGCAGCATGTGCAGTAGTGGTTATTCCTTAAATGGAAAGTATTAAAATGAATGTATTAATGTTGTAGCTCAAAAGCACTAAACTATTCAGAAAATATATCTGTCATGCTGCTTTGTTGACAACTCAAACTCCACCCCCACCCTCCACCCGGTATTCAGCCAATCAGAGTCAGCCATTGTATTCCAACGTCAAGTATCCATAGAAACGGAGTTGGGACAATGAGTGATGACTCAATGTATTGCTCAGCTCGCTCTCATATCCTGTCACTAACAAATTATCGCTACGACTTGTTTGAGTCTTGTATTTTAATAATAATTTAAAATAAAGATAATTATAAATAACAGACGTTGTTTTCATTTGCATTGAGCCTGGATACTTTTCCCTATACTGATGTTATCATCATCATCATAACCGTTAGGATAAAAATTGCTAGGGATTTCGGATTTATAATATATTTAATCATATATGTCCCCGAATAGAACAGAAGACGTACGTCAATAGGTCATTTTCTTAGTGGATTGCATATTGCAATATAAGGTGTGAGCCTAACTCGTTATTTGGAACCACGTTGCTATTTTCTTGTAGTCCGCGCAATTCTTTCTCTATTATTTTGAGCTTCGTTGTGCCCTAGTCTGTTGGTGCGTTAGTGAAAGAAAGACAAAAGGATCGCGACGGAGAAGAGAGCGAGATGGAGGGGGGTGACGTCAGCTAGACCCGTATGACTTGCTTCGCCCTACCTCAACTGACCAGCATCTCAGCGTCCTGCAAATATATTCCATACACTGCACACTCAGCCTTAATGCCACAGCCACATCAACCAGACTATGAGAGAAACCCGGGGACAGTCTTTTTTTGAGAGAAATAGGATATATACCATTATGCGCGCCAAAGCCTACACATCCCACGTTGGACACCTTTACATTTCTGCTGGGTAAAATCCAATTTTGTCGGTATTCTAATTTGAAATATATTGATATCTGTTGATATCTGTAAATACTACGCTGGACCACCGGAGTATATTCAGATGGACCGACGCAGACTGATGTCGCTATAGCCAATCTATGCCCTGCGCCAGGGAGTTGCGTCTGCTTCTCCCGCCATCCGACGCTTCTTTTTCCAGGTGTTGCATTCATCCACCAACCTCCACGCGAGGACGGAGCAGTGTCGCTCTATGGGTCTCGAGCTCTCATTGATCCAGTCTCCTCAGAGCTCCTGTGATGTCAAAATGCGGTGAGGCAAGGCGTCCGGTGAAGTTGAAGATTCCGGAAATTCCTGGACTACATTCATTCTATACTTTTCAATTAATTGTAGACGGAGAACTATACGCTTTATGTACGCGACAAAATAAGCTTGACGATTTCGCTCTAGTTACATTGCAGCTCCGAATGAAAAAGCAGAAGGCATACGCTACTGCATTAGCGACGTGTGAGGCAAGCACACATTAAATGCCTATCAACAATATCCACATTCGGTGTCATTTAATGTGCAAAGATGACCGCACAAGTGTGCTAAAATTGCTTTTTTTCAAAACTTAAAATAGAAAATATTTAGTAGACGTTATATTCTGCACTGCCGACCTCACGACGTTAGAATGGTGTGGATGGTTGGCACATGGTGGCTGGTGCGGTAGTTCTTGACACCTAATTATGCGTGCGCAATTGAGCTGCGTTGACAATAATGGAAAACACCTTATTCCTGCGATGATCTTTAATCAAGAGAGCACTTCTATCAATTTTACGCTACTGATGGGTGCGTGACAATGACTGACAGGCACACTGTTTCAATT
The DNA here is from genome assembly GCA_016801125.1 of Novumbra hubbsi. Classification (NCBI taxonomy): domain Eukaryota; kingdom Metazoa; phylum Chordata; class Actinopteri; order Esociformes; family Umbridae; genus Novumbra; species Novumbra hubbsi. The sequence goes on from JACXGK010001676.1 coordinate 47,476, forward strand.
CAGCTCGACACACCCCAAGGAAACCATGCCAGTTTGGTTCGATATGCACAGAACGTCTCCTCAGAATCGCTGAGCACGTTCGGCTAACATCTAGAAAACAGGGGTAAATCACCAACCACGTTAAAAACAATGGAATTGTCTGAAGTTCGGTGTTCCAGTGCAAGCGAAGAACTCTACACCATCAACAGGACGCCGACCAGCAACAGCAGCACACGACCCAAAAGGTTGCTGTGGCAGAACGCGGTTCGACACATCACCGAACAGAGGTTCATCCATGAGCAAAGCGAAGCTAAAGGCATCACCCCAGACGAGCCCTACGACCAGAGCCTACGGAAACAATCTGGCGGTCGGACCTCGGTAGGCGACAGGCACAACAACGGCGGCACCAAAGTCTTCCCCGAGCGCGCCAGCAGTGACCTGGGTTTTCTTCAAATCGATTGCGCCCCGAGCAACTCTGACTTTTTCTTAAATTGGGGCTACACGTACAGAGGCGTAATATTCCCAACTCTACGCAATTCTTTTAAATCTCGAGACCTCGAGCGCCTGTACCAACGCTACTTTTTGGGCCAGAGGCGCAAATCGGTAGTGGTGATGAACATTCTGGACGTTATGACCAAACTAACTCTGTTGGTTTTGCATTTAACACTCGCGTCTTCACCAATGGATCCCATCAAAGGAATGCTCTTGGGCTTTTTCACCGGCGTCGAAGTGGTCATTTGTGCCTTAGTGGTAGTCCGAAAAGATACGACCTCGCACAGCTATCTGCAATACAGTGGCGTAGTGACGTGGGTGGTTATGACCACACAGATTTTGGCAGCTGGATTGGGCTACGGACTCCTGGGCGACGGAGTGGGATACGTGCTTTTCACCCTCTTTGCCACTTACAGTATGCTTCCCTTGCCTCTCACTTGGGCTATTCTGGCTGGCTTGGCAACCTCAGCACTACACATTGTTGTACAGCTATTCATCTCCGCAAATGCACAGCTCTCCACGAATCAGGTATGTGAAATCGGAACTTACCTCCTTTTCACACTACATTTCGTTATTGTTTTTCTTATATGCCACATGTCCTGGTGTGAACAGGTGCCTACCTGGTTGAACAGGTGTCTTTCATATTTCAAAGTCAACTCTCAGCATAATGATCATACTAGAGTAGTTTGATATAGTTAAGACAATACGTGGTATTACAAAATCCGTGCCTTTTTCAAGCACCATATGCAAACAGCCCGAGTCTCATCATACTGTTTTATGCGCAATTGTCCATATCCGACCATGAAATCCTTAGGCATAATTTCAAGTCGCTGTCCACCCTAGAGGTGCTGAAGGTCTTGCGACGGTTTAGCTCCCCCTCCTGGTGAATATTATACCAAAAACAAGTGCTCTACGTGTTCCTGGGGCTGTTGCATCATTATCAGACCGTTTTGGAGGTCATCAAAGGTCATTTTATGTACATTTTTCAGATGCTCTATGCTTATGTCAAAAACTACTACAATGAAATTATTGCACAAAGATATACATGATGCACACAATGCTCCTGATATGTTTGTTGGATCAAAATGGACTCATTGTCAACCGTGTCATTATTTAAAATACTTTTTCTGAATAGCTCTGTCGGGCTCTGTTCAACAAAGGTCCAGAGATTTTCAAACATCTTCTTTGGTTCCTCTTCCATGTAATGTATTTCAGAGCTATTGCCTGATACAACTTGCCTGCTAATCAATAGCCCATGAATATTTAAAATAAGATGAGCTGGTTTAGAGATACAACAATATTGTGATCCGTCTGGGGTTCCCGGATGAAAGGTTTGTGGACCATTGGATATTCTCTTATATCATCTACAGGGGTGCATAACTGCTGGTTTCATGTCTTGTAAATATGTCGTCATCATTAAACCATTAGCAACCCTCTTTTATACAAAGATGTGATGTTGCTTGCAGTAAAACAGATTGACAGATATATACTTGCATCCTCAAATGTTTTCCATATTCCCTACATAGGGAAAGTTACGTGACCGGGGCCCATAGAAATGCGCCCTGTAGGGCAGAGAGTGCCAGTTAGAACACATCCATAACATAAATATATATTGCCTCAAATAATCGGTCTGGAGGATAAATGAGGGACTATCATTCAGGCCTTTCCACTGTTGACAAGGCATCTCTGTACAAAAGAGACATTGAGACCACATGTTTATGATGTCAGATTTTAAAGGCAGTTGCTTGTTTTGAGCTGTGGTGCCCTGGGCTACAGTCTCCTTATTTGACCCATGGAGCTTCAAATTCAGGGCCGCTCTCATGGATGAGATGCTTTGTAGAATAAGCTGATACTCGTCAACCGGGTGTGACGAGTGGAAGGTTTCAGATGCTACACCTACTTGTTTCAATGTTGTGAGGTCCTCAAAATACTTAAAGTACAACAAAAAAATTAACAAAATACTGTGTTTCCTGATACTGGTCTGGGGGGCTGGGGGGCTTGGGAGGGCGCTGAGTCTGCCGTGAGTATTCCTCTGAGGGCTGAAGTGCTGAAAGAGTGTCGGTTTAGGATAAACCCCACTATTTAAAATGTGGTCTGAGTATGTCTGAGTATGTCATCAAATGGATGTTTTTGCTGTTTGCCCTCTGTTCTTGCAGAGTTCTTGGTGTATGGTTAAATGCGTAGAAGATGAGGGTTCATATGGCAAAGACGGACAACATGTGCTGTGTCATACCGCATGTTACTCCCCCCAAGAAGTAATTCAATCGGTGATGTTTATTTTATAAAACCCTATTCAGAATAGCCGTCATCACACAAATAGCTGGTCTAGAACTCCAAAACGTAGGTGATGTAACGATGAAGCACAGTGGCTAGGAAAGTCTTACTACGATGATCGGAACTGAGAAAGACACCTACAGAGAAGTTTGGCATAAGCATAAAGCCATTCACTAAGTGTATAATGAGTATCTGTCAGGGTTTGAGTCAATCCCATTTCTGCCCAGCTAACTCGGGATGCAAATTCCAATTCACTAATTGACGAACCCCTGCTGGAAAAATATAAATTGTGACACATGACAAAAAGTTGAATTGCATTACTCTTCTGAATTCGCTTCATGAAAATTATGTTGAACCCCAGTGTATTTAGTGCAGTCATGCTGAACAAGGTCAAAGTGCGTGGGTGGGTGGGGCCTAAAATGGAATTGGACAGCAGGACTGAGCCTGGACAGACCGTATGTGTGAATGTGGTAAAATCAGAACGTGTAAAACAAGTAAAACAGGAGCTGGTGACTCGTTTTACCATGTTCATTAGATAAGCGACTTAATGAATAGCTGGACAGGGAGTTATAGAGTCAGCTTTCAGAAGTAATTAAAGAGCTTTGGATACGTTAGCTGTACAGCCTGACACAACTTTCTCTCTTCTGACTGGGCTCCTCTGGGCTCACTTTGACCAGTGCAAACACACACACACACACACACAGACTACTGTAGATTGGCGTTTGTAGAGTTGGTACAGGGTTCAACATTACAAAGGCCCGTTGGCCCAGGGCCAGTCTTGTTTTGACCAATCATAGTTCACAGTGCATTGTAGAGCGGGACTCAAACATGGCATCATACGAGCCAAAGCAAACCTAATCATTTTTCATAGCTATCTATTACAAATGATTGATTTGCGTTGCATCATATTTATGTAAATCGCAATTGCTTGTATCAGCTCCCATGGCTCACATCACATGCAAATGGCTGGTATTAAAAAACATTATGATTAAATGACATTTATTACTACATATCTGGTTTTTTTTATTATTCAGTTCGGGACAGTTAAAATTATGTTTGGCCCAGCAGCTTTTAGACAAAAAAACTTTGGTGTTTAGCTGTGGTTAATAGCTCTACGTATTCTTGGCATTAGCTAAACTGCTTTTTATGTTTTTGAAACATTTATTAGCTTCTAAACAGCATCTGAGGAAAATTAGTACGTGATTTAATTTGGTTAGCATTCTGGATATGGGATTGTTTGGAGGGTTTCTAATTAGTAGTTAGTGCTAGGAGGAAATAATTAAAGTGTACATACTGCCTAACCCTTAACATGCTTACTTACCCATGTAAAAAGCATTTAAAAATAATTTAAATGAACATTTCTACAAAGAAGAAATTTGTGAGGTCATCTTTAAAAAAAGTTTTTTTTATCTATGACAAACCTCACATTTTGTCAGAAATGTCCAATTGACCTGTCAGAAATGTCCAGTTGACCTGTCAGAAATGTCCAGATGACCTGTCAGAAATGTCTAGATGATTACCCAAATAAGTCCCACTCTCATACATTTGGACATGAACCACATTTTATTTTGGGGCTTTTAAGCTCCAGACTTCAATCATTTTGTTGTATTTGTCTATTTCTTGTGCATCCCTACAGTACAATAAATAGGAGCTGAGCTAGAGTTGCACCGTGAAATAAGGAGCCTGAGGCTTGTTCTGTTCAAAAGGAGGCGGTGTAGTCTGAATGATTTAACCTAAAAAAACTCCTGAAAGATGTCCATTGAATGCTGAATCTTTGACGCCTACAAGCTGCAGAACGTATGAGTTGTTTGATGGGAAGCGGTTCTTCCAACCGATACCGTATGAATTCCCTGGACATACCCATGACGTCCACACAGTGGTCACTGAGTAGTCGGATACACATTTCCCACTGAGTAAACAATCAAAGTATATACAGCATTCATTTAAATACCTAACTATCACCTGTGATATGTAAAATTGTGACTATAATACAGTTCTGTGTTCTATTTGTAGCCCTGATTTTGCTGAAAAGTAAATGGTAAGACACCACATGTTTTGGGTGATGTATAAGCATGTAGAAGAGGGATGGTTATTGCTAGCTGGTCTTGGGAGTGATAGGGTTATCCAGTAGCCATGCTAGCCAGATGGGTAAGTTAGGCTACCTGGATGAGTAACTTAGGCTAACAAGCCTAATCTTCATGATCATGGCCGGGTAACATCCCCAGGGCCCTTGACCACTACTCCTGATTTAGAATGGCTCCAGAAGAGGTTTGCAATGATCATAGCCCTCTTCTTTAGACCTGTGTAGAGGACTACAAATCTTCCGCACCCTCTCTTAAACCAGTACAGCATCACCTTTTGTCCACCCCCTCTCTTGCCCTTGAACTGATGGGATCGCCCCTTTATTGGCAGGTTCTGAACCACCCAGCTGCCCCTTGGTCTGTACGCGGGGCACCAAGAGGTGCCCTTCTAAAGCACAGTGCGTCTTCCTCATTCTTTGTCTGGCCATTGTAATGGCCTTGGTGGCTTTTACACACTGCTCATTATGTCCACCTGTTTGCTGGTAAATGAACAGGTGCCCTGGCTGGAGTACTGAGAGGGTGTGTAGGAAGAGAGAGGCTGTGGCAAGAGCGTCAGAATAAGTCCATGCACTGTCTTTTCTGTCTCCTCTATTCTGGCCTGGTGATATTGCGCACTGGTTCCAGAACATTTCCAGAACAGTGATCTGGGTAGGATTGGACCAATCATGTTCCATTCTTCTGCTTATTGCATTCCCTTGTCAAGGTCAAATACAGCTTACCTGAATAAATGGTTGGATGGACGGATGGATGGATGGACGGATGGATGGAGGGGAGACTGGGGGAGGATGTTTGAGGGGATTATTTCCCAAAACCCTTCACTAGAAGCGGACGCTGTTTAGTCTAACGCTTGCATGGCACTTTTCATAGCAACAAATTATCTAAAAATAATTTTAAATACCGCCCTTAATCCGGGTTTGACTGAGCTTGTCTGTAGCTATGGACACAATAAAAGTCTCGAACCTTACCCAGCAAGCACCTCAGGCAGACTTCCAAATGCTGGTGGAAGGATATCAAATAGTATCTAAACCCTGGTCCGATAGGCAGCCGATGTGTTTTATGGAGATGGCGGTTATAGATGATGCCTGGAGTCATTTGTTGACGTCCAAACGCACGGAAGGATTGAATGTGTTTGAAAAAACTTTAATTGATTGCGACCCTGGTCACACAGTACTTGTTCCAGACAGATCAGGACAGTCAAGCGTGAAGACTTTTCACAAGTGTTAAACTGAATAGAAAATCACTGACCACCTTTACGCCACATAATTCAGTTTATGCTTTGGAAAGCCTGTTAGCCTCAGTGTTAATGGGGAAGATCGGTAACAAAAGCCTGTTAGCCTCAGTGGTAAAGGGGAAGGTATGTAACAAAAGCCTGTTAGCCCCAGTGTTAAAGGGGAAGGTTGGTAACAAAAGCCTGCTAGCCTCAGTGTTAAAGGGGAAGGTATGTTACAAAAGCCTGTTAGCCTCAGTGTTAAAGGGGAAGGTTGGTAACAAAAGCCTGTTAGCCTTAGTGTTAAAGGGGAAGGTATGTAACAAAAGCCTGTTAGCCTCAGTGTTAAAGGGGAAGGTTGGTAACAAAAGCCTGTTAGCCTCAGTGTTAAAGGGGAAGGTCGGTAACAAAAGCCTGTTAGCCTCAGTGTTAAAGGGGAAGGTCGGTAACAAAAGCCTGTTAGCCTCAGTGTGAAAGGGGAAGGTCGGTAACAAAAGCCTGTTAGCCTCAGTGTTAAAGGGGAAGGTCGGTAACAAAAGCCTGTTAGCCTCAGTGTTAAAGGGGAGGGTGGTAACAAAAGCCTGTTATCTCGACCATTTGGACCTCCTAATACATTGTACATGAAGGCGGCGCTTCGGAGGGACCGTGTCCCAGCAGTCTTCCTGCAGCAGGTTCAGGTGGTAGATGCTGCCTTCATTTTTGATTGATTGAACACGAGCCAACAGTTTCACATGCACAACTCCCAAAAAGCCAGGCAATGTCCCCATCGTAAGCCCTTCTTTAGTACTCATATATATATATATATATATATATATATATATAAAAAAAAGGTTTGTGTTGCTTTGCCCTCCATCCTGTTTTTGTTGATATGTCCCCCAGCTTGTTTGTGTGACTATCGACTCCACCTTGTTTGTGCTGCTATGCCCTCCACCCTGTTTGTGTTGCTATGGCCCCCAGCTTGTTTGTGTTGCTATCGACTCCACCTTTTTTGTGTTGCTATGCCCTCCACCCTGTTTGCCTTGCTATGCCCTCCACCCTGTTTGCCTTGCTATGCCCTCCACCCTGTTTGCCTTGTTAAGCCCTCCACCCTGTTTGCGCTGCTATGTGCTCCACCCTGAATTGTAACACTTCCAGCATGTCTACATGGTTGAAGACTTTTGGAGCAGTACCTGACGACAATCCACCAGCAATTTCTCCGGTTACAATGACAAGCTCAGGAAATAGTGGCAAGTCCGTTCCATTTTCTATAAGTAGTTAATTTGGCTTAGATCATGCGTTCACTTGAATGACATCGAATGTCTGTCACATCCAAGTCTGCAAGTCAACTGAACGAGTATTGGAGACATGCTCTCATTCAGAGGATCAGAGCCATTAACTCATCACATCAAATTGAACAAATGAAGGAACCAGAAAATTCCACCAGGATAGTTAGGGCTAGATGAATTGACATTGAGTAGGGCAGGTCCTAGTTTCCCAGTTCTCAACATGCATGAGTACGTGTTCTATTTAGCCTATGCTGGCGAGGCACACGTTGGTAGATTGCTCATTCCCGAAACATTAGACTCACTCAGGCTCTGTGGCTGCTGAGCTCAGTAAAGGCAGTGCAAAGAGAGGGAGGACACAATAGCAGATTAACTTTCTGAGTCACTTATCAGGGGGTGCCTTCACAGAAAATGAATTATTCACTCCTATGGTTACACTTAATGTGATTGCAGGCCAGCGCATCAAACTACATTGACTTAACTTTTATGAAAACGTTTGTTATAGTAAATGGATTGTTTTTGTGGACCCCTGCTGTTATGTGTGTGTTGAGAGATTATGGGCATGATGACTTAACACAACACATAAATGCTGACTAACTCTCCAAAAAAGACAACACATTTGGCATCGGGCCCATTACTGATGGGCCCCAAACACCCAACCCACACATTCTGTCCATTCCTCCTAATAGGAGTTGTTCATGTGACTGTCTGACTCTATGAATAGACACATGGACCATAGGTTGGAACATGCCATTGTGAGAAAGCATGTGTTTTCTTGATAATATAGGTGTATTTTTTTTCTATTCTCTTGTTAAAGAACACAACACAGAGGAATGGTACTTTGCTGTCTTGTGCTATATGTGATACTGTATAGCAAACGTCAGATATTGAGTACTTAGGGGCCCCAGACAACCCGATAACTTGTGTGTGGAGTCAAGAACTCCAGAGGGGACACTATAACAGGCCTTATAAGGTATATGTTATATAAGGATACAGAAACGACTTATATGATTGAAATATAGCAAGACTTATATGATTGAAATAAGGCCAGACTTATATGATTGAAATAAAGCCAGACTTAAATGATTGAAATATAGCCAGACTTATATGATTGAAATACAGCCTGACTTATATGATTGAAATAAAGCCAGACTTATATGATTGAAATACAGCCAGACTTATATGATTGAAATAAAGCCAGACTTATATGATTGAATTACAGCCAGACTTATATGATTGAAATAAAGCCAGACTTATATGATTGAAATAAAGCCAGACTTATATGATTGAAATAAAGCCAGACTTATATGATTGAAATACAGCCATATAGTTTAATGGATGTGCTGAAGGTTTGCTCTAATATAAATATGCTGTAAAAGACAAAGACATTTGGAGAACATGTAAGAACTATGGAAGATCAACTGGAAGATCTACTGCATCTTCATACTTTGAGCAGGATACAGGGTGATTTTAAACATATTTTAACTGATTTCAGTGCTTCCTGCATGATTTGCGACTATGGACAACACATAGCCAACACATAGACAACACATAGACAACACATAGACAACACATAGACAACACATAGCCAGATTTTCCCTGTGTCTGAGGTTTGCCAGCAGTTCATTTAGCTGCCTTTGGGAACCTCTCTCTCTCAACAAATCTGTGCCTTGTTGCCATAAGTACAGTTTATGTGTCCACCCACATTTTTGCCTGTTTTGTTGTTTCACTTTGTGCACTGACATTTGAAGATACCTGGCAATACATTTTTTTGATCTACCAAATGCAGACTTACACATTTCCACTACGTTTCCCCTCTGTTGCAATGCGTTCTGATGGAATGTGGGCAGTGACAATGTTTTGTTTAGTTTGGCCCTATTCTCAGTTGGTCCTTGAAATGATTTCATGGCTATGTGTAGGAAGTACAGACGATATTCTTGATCCATGACTTTAAAAATCTGAGTTTGTGAAATAGAGGAGCACGTTTGTTTGTCATATTCAGTTACATTTATGTATATGACTAACTTGTTTTCTGTGTGCACTCATTTGCTCACATTGACATCACCAAGCTTCTGACTCTACACACTTCTTTGATGCATTTGCCGTCAGTTTTGGTTGTGATTTATTTTCTGTTTTGTCCAAGAACGAGTGTATTTCAGTAAAATACTTTATCGTGGCTCATCTGTTATGAAAGGAAATACTCTCAAACTCCAGCACAATATTTGTCATTGTATTTTGTAATTTGTGTCACTTTCACCCACTTCCAGCTTGTTAGGTTGAATGTGATTACATATGTTTGCGAGGATATACAATCATGTTATTATATCATTAGTATTTTAATTGGGCCATATATTTGGTCCATGTGTCTGCTTCTCTATGGAACATGTCAGTGGGTTTAGCCATGGGCCGTTCTGAAAGCAAATGTAGCAAATTCAGGGGTAGCCCTTTATGGAAGAGAGGATGACCCTCAGGAATGTGACTTCACGGCAGACATGTTTTCCCTCTGCTTGGTGATATATACCTGACCGGCGTTTATGAAGATGAAACACATGGACCGTAGCCCCCTCAGTGACATTTGGAGCCCACTCTGTTACAAGGGTACATTCCTGTTGAAATGAAAGAGTTGATTGGGATAGATGTATCTTCCTGTCTCCTTTTTGATGTCACCAGTTGAGTGCCAAGGGAAGCTAATTCATGTTAGGTTCTTTTGTGCAGAATTAAAATGACAGTGTCTCCTTAAGCTATTTTCAGATCTTGTCAGCTAGACCCTTCAATGTCATGTGACTGGTTGACTAGATGACTGGTTACAATAACGTAATATTAATACTAGTATTTTTGTCTGATTTAGTGATCACATTATTGGTCATCTTTTCCTAGTCGTATTCTGGGCACCTGAAAAACAGATTTTATTATTTATTATTATTAAACACAATTTATTTAATAAAACATAAGCATTTTTCTTGTATAATCATTTCAAATAATATATTCTTAAAACAACACTGGCCACATTCTTGAGTGCTGCCTATTGTATTGCAATATTTGAAATTGTATTATTTCAACATTGTATGTGCTACTGTACCAGACTCTTCAGAATGGAATGCCATATTTTAAAGGATTTCCGGCTTATTTTACATTGAGGGTGATTCCAGGCTGGATTACCTCCAAGAGGTCTATTCATTGCCCCCTGGGGATGTCAGTCGACCTGGTCTTTGGGGTCAGTGATTAATGAGATTATTTTGGAGTTTAGAGGGACCAAAGGGTTTAGAGAAAATCTTTTTTTTATACTCCCTGCAACATAGAGTGCAACTACCCTAAAAGAGTCATCTAAGGATAGGCGTCGTAAGCAACCTATTGGAGCTCCAATCCCAACCATTATATATCCACCCTTACTGTGGGTACAAGGCAAAAATGAACATGTGAATTTCCCCAGGTATATTAAAACATATACTTCACCCCAGTGTCGAACGAATTGTGCCAGTTGTGTCTGAGATTCCACGCGGTTTATAAATATTAAAATCCCTGAGCAAGTGTTCCGAATTTGATGATGCTAGGCGATCAGATCGAGGGATGTTAACGTGTGGTGATTTGGTTCTAGTTTTCGCACACAGTGTTGACATTATTACGTTTTGGTTAATTTGACCAATTAATGCCTTTGGATTGATCTTGTCCCATAATCAGAGGAACAACTAAAAATAAGTAAATGTTGTTTCTAAATTGGGAATGGGTTGGATTTGTCATCTCCCCTTCTACATCTCACTGCTTCTGTGGTTGCTGTCATAGTCTCTCTTCTGGCACTAACTTCGCTCTTAGATATTTAATCGAGTAAAGTGTTCAAATGATCATTGGGTTGTGTGACTGTCCACTCAGCAGTCTTGATTTGAATGAACTAACCAGTACAGAGAACAGACAGGAAATTGCAGAAATCTGCCCCTGAGCAAGACACTTACACCAATCTGTGCCCAGGTTGCAAATATTTTCAGCATACTTGCTGTGGGGATGTGTGTGTGAGTGTCTAAAAGGTACCGGGTCAGCAAAACTACCTGGTGTTGGACAGGGGTGTGGGTTTATAACAGTAATTTAGCTATACGCTTTCTGTGTGATAGCGAGCCAGCACACAATGACTGCATGGAAACAGTCACATTCTTGTTCAGTCCAGTCAGTCACCATTGTGTTTGCTCCACTGTGTTTTTTGGCTGAATTTGGACAGTGATTTTTCAAAGGCGTCTTACTAAACGGTATTTGATTTGGTAATTTAGAGAACCAGCCAACCAAGGACCAGAGTAAAGAAGCTTTTGACTGGAAGAGTTTTGAGATGTATGTGTTGCCATCCTTTGTTTCCTTTTTTTCTTTGTTGTAGAAATGGCTGACCTACTCTGTTTTCCATATCTAATTAAGGGTTACACTTTATTTTGGATAGTGAAGATTGCAAGCTATTCATACTATTAACAACAAACTATCAAAAAACAAACTAAATGCTTTCTATATTTAAGCTTAGGTTCACGGTTACATTAAATACTATGGTAATCGTTTGGAAGGTGTTAGTCTGAACGTTTTTGACTATAATTGAAAAAAACCAATCACAAATTCAACTCACAACATATGACAGAGATGTTTTGGCCGGTCACATTTAAAGCCCATTCCAACAAGCTTCTCATGCTGCTGTGTATCGTGCCCCTGCAGCCAAAGCGTAAAAGGCAAGTCCTACTCTTCGGTTTATGGCTCAAACGGATACACCTCCTCTGGACTTCCACAGGTTAACTGGGACCGCAGGTGCTGCAAAAAAAAGCCAACTAGCGGATGGATGCAAGGAATGTATGAGACAATGTTTGAGGTCGGTTTCGTTTGGACACGTGCAGAGGCTGCTGCAGTTAAATGTTAAACCCTATAACAACTTGAGTTGTAGCCTTGGGCAAGCAGAGGGCAATGGGGCAATGGGGTCGCTTCGCTAGCTAGTTTTCTATTCAGCTACTGGTCGCCCCTTGATGTTCTACTACACTGCTCACTCTTTTACGAATGATTTACTGTCTTACTTTTGACGCCAATAAAACACCTCGACAAAAGACTGGCAGTTGCAGCCAACCCCCATTCAATGTGGTCATTTCACTTACCAGCATAAGGAGAGACATCTAGCATCAACGCGGAGAAAGTGCATTTCTGTTTGTGGTAGTAGGCTTTTGTTCCCCATGTTACTGTATTAGTGCAACTTCCCCTAAGGGAGCTATTCTAACTCTGGATGGAGAGAGTGAACTTTACCTCATCTGACTGGAGTTAATGCTTTAGCCTTATCTAGAGGCTCCAGGGAAATGTAAGAGCAATGACATATGGAAAAGGCTACAGAATGGAAATAAACCAGAGATGAGTCTTGCATTCTCAGAAGGAACAAAATGCTGTCATGCCATACTGAGCATGACTCCTAACTTGAAAATAGCCACTGTAAGCCCCCAACTGGTTATGAATGATACAATGTATGTGGTCTAAACATTGTGTAGATGTTTTGCTCTGTTTTCTCGCTTAAATGCAGTATGTTGTTGCAAATATTGTTTAATCACTCTTTCTGTGCATAGATATATTTTGCTATTACTTTACCACCCATTGTAACTGTATTTGCTGCAAGATTTTGCTGCTAGAGTTGTGTTATGTACAGTTAACTGGTATATTAATTTCTGCCTCAGTCTGAAATATTGCTCAACATGCTTCATTATGCATATAGTGTAGCATTTCTGTTTTGATTGCATATACATAATGAAGTGCCATTCACATTCTGGCTAAGAGGCATTTGTGTTAGTGCTGGGCGATATGTGGAAAAATCCAAACTGCAATACATCGACTCACTTAATATTGTAAAAATAGGTACCAGAGTAGTTCATTAGGAAGAGTATGGTGCTTGGAAAGGCAGGATTTGGGGTTAAATTCCCACAGGGAATGAATATTAAATTATAATGAACTTGCCAGAGCCTCTTAAAGAAGTCTGTTAAATTACAAAAAAAGGAACTAGAAAAACAATTCCTAAACCTTGCATCGAGATCTTCCACGAAACAATAGCAACACAATTTAAACGAGACACCCATTTTGATACCTGTCACGTCTCAGCAGTGCAAGAACTGTCGGAGGAGTTAGGTGCTTGCACAACAAAAGCTTGATTTGCCGAAAGCTGTTGTATATCACACCATGTACCACGGGTGTGACACAACATTACTTGTGTAGTGTTAATTGGTAACACGCTTGAAATAACAATAAAGCATCTTAATGTTTTGTGGTGTATTTGGCTATTGTAGGTACAATGGCAAAAAACAATAGCTAAGATATATGGAATATTGTCCTACTACTAAACCATTGCAGGCCTTAGTACTTAAATAAACAATATGGCGCATAAAGCACAGCAATTGCTTGACAATGACAATTGCCTATGCAAGGAGTGCAGTGGTGTATTTAGAGCTGTACGGTCTACTTGGACACTTTTAGTCATTCACACTGTCATACCATTGTTGTTCATCCAAGTAATTCATTGCTATTTATATAGTGTCTTTATCCATTGCTCAAGATATCAATGAAGCGAGTTAGTGAAAATACAATGAAATATTTATTATATTTCCAAATTGGCACCACATTATCATTATGGGGAACTACAATTGAACAAAGCCCCTCACAAGTAGTGCACTACATGGACAGGGTTCCATTTGAGTTACAGTGTGGATATGTCTAAGAAAGGCTTTGCAATGAAATAATATTTCCATAACTGTCGTCACATTTCCTAGTTTGTTTTGGTGAAGATCTGATTCCATTAGCATTCTTCTTTTGCTAAGTGCTAGCATGGCAGATCTACACTGCTGAAATATTGATGTGATGGGAGATCATTGGGATTCCCAGTCACAACTGGCAGTTTGCCTGAGCTACACTCATCGTTTTGCTATCTCATAGGTAGCGAGTTCATAATAAGTGTGCTAGTTCAGTCAGCCAAGAACCTGCTAGCAGCTAGTTAGAATAACGCCCCAACTTGCCCCACCCCCCACCTTGTTGGTTAACTTGCACCTGGGGACACAAGCTGTAACACCTGAGCAGAAGAAAGTCTGTCACACTTTTAACACCAGTGACGTTTTTTGACCCTTCTCTCTACTTGTCATAACTGACCCTTGCTGTACCTGACATAGTAATTGAAACTAACCAGTAAGCAGCTTTCCTCTCATTTACTCATCCTCAAGCAATAGTCGAGGATTGTCTATCTGCTTCTAAAACCACCTTGTAAGTATTATATTAATTTGGGCTGTCAAAATGAAATACATTAAAAATATTTGTGTATGGAGGTGGAGAGAGAGTATGTAACACTAACTGTAAAGAATGAAACCGTACCAAAAACATCAATTACACTTGGATAGAGAGTGAAAAGGCAACCCGATGAACTGATAAAAGACCTACAAGGCCTCTCACCGAGAGGAGATTTTGGACAAATACAGCACCATTTCAAGTGAATAGGCTACGAAAACTGAGCTTTTTTGTGGGCCCTGTCCCGGGAGTTGTGGTCCTTGTAAATAATAACACCCAAAATATAACATGTTCAATTTGTTCAAGTTCATTTTAATCTTAGCGTGGCCCTTTTAAAAGTAAGTTCTCTCTTTTCTTACACAGAGTAGACCTACAGAAACATTTATGCTCCGAACTTGAATTAAGTGTTCTTATGAGGGTGAACTTAAGTTAAGGTCGGAGAGGTTTAAACCCAAGTATTGACTTTTCTGAACTGATCAAAGCTTATCTCTTAAGAAGACAATGACTTCCTTGTGATCTGTCACTGCAGCCCTACACAGCATGGGCAGTATCTATGTACTAAATAGGATGCATTTATCCACTGCTCTTATTGCTGGCGGTTAACACTATATTGTGAGAGAAACATATCCCGCTCCCACTATTACAATTGCCATTTTATGTATGGTACTGTATGTGCCTGCTAGAGTACAAAGCTTAGCTAAACCCCGACAAGAGCATCCCGATCACTGGCCTTCTCCTTTAACGAGAGGTCTCCGTGCTGTTGGCCTTTGCAGCGAGAGATGAGGCTCGCTCTTTCCAAAGCAAGTCACTTTCCCAAACAGCACTGTAATTGCATTGGCATGGAGGCTTTTTCGCTTCGCTCTCCCAGAGGGGGATGTTGATCACAAGGGGATTGGAGTAATTGAATGTATGGTGACTCCCTTGAAATGCCTCACAACAACATGCTGAAATACGCTGCTTAAAAAGAAAAGAAGGGAACACTTAAATCACACTTCGGGTCTTGATGAAGGAAATATATTAAATATCAAAATGTTTACTGTACATCGTGGAATTTGTTGAAAACAAAATTTACGTCAAGCGGAAATTAAAATCACCAACTCGATTCAGAAGAACCTGCTCCCATATATGAAGAGAACGGCGCCTGCCAATTCTGGTGTTCTCTGGCGAAAGCCAAGCAAGCTGCACGACGCTGGTCTGTGAGCACAGGTCCCACTAGAGGAGGTCATGGAGTCTGCTCAGAAACATGCCCACCAGTAGCCCGCTGGAGGTCATTTTGTAGGGTTCTGGCTGTGCTCTTTCTCACATAAGTAGCGGATTCCGGTCCTGCTGCTGGGTTGATCCCATTCTGTGGCCATGTCCAGATCTCCTCTTGTTATGACCCGTATCCTCGTACCTCCTCCCTGCTCTCAAGGATGTACCGGGAGACACAGCAAATCTTCATGCGACGGCATGTATGGTTGTGCCGTCCTGGTGGTGACGGATTATTTGAGCAACCTGTTGCCTGAAACATTTTGCGTGTTTGCACAGGTTTTATAGGTAAGACAATGTACAAGTGCATTGGTGTTCGTAATACATTGCCTACAAGATCTGCCACTTTCCGTCATACTAACCTGTACATGTCGACAATCTTAGATAGCTAATAACACATTTCCTCCCAACGTATTGCAACCATCAGGGACGTGCAACTGACACAGGATGAAGGATTTAGGGTAATGGAAAGTGTTTGATTGAAATACATTGTGGCATATGAAGAGGCATATGAAGATGTTTTACAATCAGTCTGGCCATATAGGCCGCCCCGGCAAACATTTAAGAAGCTCTCTGTGTATAGTGAGTCATCTTCCTCTGAGTGTCATTTTGAAGTCAGCCATGAAATGGATGCATGATAATTGTAGACCAGGCCGTCATGGCTGGGCCTTTGAACTGTCTGATTGGTATCCATGCAAGCTCTATGCAAAATGTATGAAGGGGGGCAGAGCTAGACAGCAACACAGGTTCACGATCATCGGAAATTCCACAAATGATTAATGGAAAATATATGTTCTGCTCCGTACATATATATTTTTGCATTGTGGCCTTCGGAGGGAAATCTGTTTCACACACACCCGTACTAAGTGTGTGTGTGTGCTCAGGCAAGACAACTATAAACATACTGTACAAACATGCGCAAAGTCTTAAATGTGTACGCACACACACAACCACCGATTTATATTGAGATTATGTGTCCCATCTTTAGAAGTTTCTGTGTTGTTTTGTCCCGTCCTCTTTAAATAGGAGCATGGGCCACTGGCAGCTGGTGCTGGGGGCTTGTCCAGGCTTGCCCATGCCTGCTTTGGGGAGTAGATATGCAGGCTCCCACTTGGCACACACCAGCGACTGTTAAATGTCTTGATGATTGCGTCAGGTTTTGCAACTGTGTTTTCTACAGGGGAGTGACCATAAAAGTTGATTATTGCGTCACATTTGTGTTTGACAAGTACAAACTCGAAACAATTCATTACCTTTCACCATTTCGCTTCCACAAATGTTTCCACCGTGGTGTTCTCGCTCTGACTCACCTTGTGGCTTCTTGACTCGTACTGACTCTAAGAGGCCGGGTGGGCTCTCAGTGGCGAGGACACGGCTTTCCCTCTGCACTCATGGCAGATGTTATACCCACGCTGCCCACTTCACTGGTCACTGGACACCTATCAGACCTTCTGTGCTGTAAGGGGTTTGTCTTTTGACGATGACTGAGAATTAGGGACATTAGAACAAAGTGAAAACCATTACTGTGCAGCAACTAATTGGAAGGGCCTGTTTTATTTTTTTTATATTTCACACCTTTAATATTTCATCTTTCCTGTTATATTTTCTTCATTCATTCAAACATCATAAGAACCCATGAAGTTGTGTGAGAAAGCAGGAAAGGTTTGGTGTCAGGCTGCGTTACAGTGTCTGATGCACTTTTGATTGCTGGTTCGAACAAAACCTTGGGGCACCATGGACTTTCTGTTCTGATGTGTTCTTCTTTGACCAGCACTCTGTTGGTTCTCAGCTGTTCTGATGTGTTCTTCTTTGACCAGCACTCTGTTGGTTCTCAGCTGTTCTGATGTGTTCTTCTTTGACCAGCACTCTGTTGGTTCTCAGCTGTTCTGATGTGTTCTTCTTTGACCAGCACTCTGTTGGTTCTCAGCTGTTCTGATGTGTT
>JACXGK010001677.1:0-11130 GCA_016801125.1 Novumbra hubbsi
AGGCTGGTCCCAGCCTCTAGGCGCTCGTCCGTCCTTGCGTTGGTCCTGGGCAGATATACTATCTTAACTGTCTCCAAAACAGGCCCCCATCCTTGTCCTTGACTTCTGTGGTGTGGTTATGAGTTTCTCTGTATTTTTCCACTGCAGTGTTATATAGTGACTCTCAAGCTTACTGCTCAAACTAGATTTGCACAAAAATGTTTAAAGGTTAAATCAACCCATCCCTCATAAGTGGTAAGCACAGTGTCAGCTGATTGAGTGGTCAGCACAGTGTCAGCCGGTCGAAGGATCAGCACAGTGTCAGGCGATCGAGTGGTCAGCACAGTGTCAGCCGATCGAGTGGTCAGCACAGTGTCAGGCGACCGAGTGGTCAGCACAGTGTCAGCTGATCGAGTGGTCAGCACAGTGTCAGCCGATCGAGTGGTCAGCACAGTGTCAGCCGATCGAGTGGTCAGCACAGTGTCAGCCGATCCAGCAGCTGCACAGTGTCTTGAAAGATAATTGATTTGACATGTATTTTCTGGGGAAATGCATATCATGTTTAATGAGAATAGCTCACTAGAAAAATAAAACAATTTAGCTTATTAGAAGAAAAAAAAATGGTTTAGAAGAATATGTATGAATTTTGATTCTTTAAACAACGTTTGAAATGTGTTGTTAAATTCTATTTTCACATTTCTTCCTTAAAGAATTTACAGGGCTCCTGTCAGTCTCATTGAAGAATCCCCACAGGATAACATTTTGTAATGTTCCACCCTGTCTCATCACAAAACCTTTGAATGAGCACCAGGAAGTGAAAGATGATGACATGTCTTTCACCTAGGTATCTGCAATTAGTTTGCAGGTGCTTGACCAGCCTGAAGGGGTCACTAGAGCCTCATCTGTCAAGGAAATCCCTGTTGACAATGCCCCACCCCACACTTGGTTATGTTTTGTCATTCTCTTGTGCTTTACTCCAACCACATGTCATCTAGCCGCACCGCCTATAACCAAAACCTAGACTGTGATGGCACGATAAAAAACATTTTAGACCACAGCGCCACCTGTGAGACCTTGTACCCAACAGTTCCATCACTCTTTTCACTGTGAGCAATTCTTGTAGCAGGCTGTGTAACATTTACTCAAGTGTGTGTGGTCATCTCTCATCCATTTGTGCATCTTGACACCGCACTTGAGAAGGCAGTGTTTATGTTAAGGTTTTGGATTGGATGCCTCAGTGTATGAAGTGCCGGAGATGTAGTTCAAATGAGTACTGGAGCTCACTGAACCGTTTATTACTGCGGTAAGAGAACATCCTACAACGGGTTCTATCCTCAGCTGAATGTAATCTGTAGCACTGAGCATCTGAGGGTTTATTCCCCATCAAGCATTTGCTTGAGTGTTAAAAAAACATACTTTATCCTATAACAATGAGATTGATTTAGAAGACTATTTCTTTGTTATAATGCTTTTTTTTAATTTACAATACATATTGAGGGACAATTTCTTGTATATTTTACTGGTTTGTAAGTTGATTATTCAGAGTTGGGGGGAATTGCTTGCGACCTTACAATGTTTTTCAAATCTTGAAATATAATGTGATTCCTTGTTTTGCATTGTTTTCAGTATTGAAACATCCATCACACCTCATAATAGACACATACATTTAATCTGCTGCTTTGATTTAAAACTGTTATTTATGCAGATGAATACTATGAACTATTGATTGATTTAAAAAATCCTATATTTTATAAACAAAAATGTTATGAACTAAAATGTACATTCAAGAACTCCACCAAAAGATTAAAAACACATGAGTGCTGCAGTCTGTGGAAAATGTGGCTACCATGGTAACAGAGAAAATAGCATTTCTAAGAATATTGTGGATTTTATGTCATCACCTAAAACATCAGGAAAAACACTTAAGAGTGTCAGATAATTACAACAAATATGTTGTTTTGTTTCAATTGAAGTATTTAATACAACACATTAAATTGACTTTGTACCGCATATCGTGATTTTGAAATATTTTAAAGGGGCCATGTGTACTACAATAAGCATAAATAAGCAATAGACATTTGTATTTAACGTTTTAAGCTAATTTCACAAATGTTGTTGCAATTGCCTGTGATATTCCCCAATGAAACATTCTTGGTGGTCGGTTGACCAGTTTGCATTGTCTTTTAGTCTCCTCGTTTCCTGTTTTAGATATCAACAGTACTATCCCCCACCTGAAACAACCCTCGACTAGCTGACTCATTTCCGGTCTTCTTCAGTGAGGGAAGAGGAGAAGAGTAGTCATGTTAGTGTTTATTAGTGTTTTATATTTAGTCTTGTTAACGTTTGAGGCAAACCTCTACAAAGTGCCCTTTTAACTAAGAATATACATAACCTAGTTTCCAAAAATGTTGGGACGATCTGTAAAATGTAAAGAAAAACAGAATGCAATCATGTGTGAATCTTTTAAACCGCATATTCAAGAGAAATAGTACAAAGACAACATATCAAATGTTGAAACTGAGAAACGCAATTGAAAAAATAGATGCCCAATTAAAAAAAAGCAACAAAAGACTGGAAAAGTTGTGTAATGCAAAAGCAAAAAAAAAAACTGGTGGAATATCTCACAAGTAATTAGGTCAGTAACACGTTTGGGTATAAAAAGAGCATGACAGAAAGGATGAGTCTTTCTGAAGTTAAGGTTAGAAGAGGGTTCACCAACAATGCAACAGTTTAAGAATAACGTTTCTCATAGTAAAGTTGGGGTTCCGTACACAGGAAAACTGGAAACGGGCACTGTCTACCTCCAACATTGAGTTTGGGGATCTCATCATCTAAGGTACAAAATATCACTAAATATTTGTGAGAAAACTGTCATGTAGTTTGACAAATCAGAAATGTAAAATCATTTTTGAGGCATCTTATACGCTGCATCCTCCGGGAAAAACGAAAGAGCGACCATCCGGCTTGTAATAACGACTTGTTATAACGGCTTGTTATAACGGCTTCTTAAAAGCACACAGTTTAAAAGCCAGCAAGCGTGAAAAAAAACTGACTTAAACTACTACAGTGGAGGAAAAAGCTTTTTGATCCCCTGCTGATTTTGTACGTTTGCCCACTGAGAAAGAAATGAACAATCTATACATTTAATAGTAGGTCTATTTGAACAGAAAAACAAAAACAAAAATTCAAATACGTTTTAAATCGATTGGCATTTTACTCAGTGAAATAAGTATTTGATTCCTTTGTGAAACATGACTTATTACTTGATGGCAAAACCCTTGTTGGCCATCACACGTTTCTTGTAGTTGGCCACCAGGTTTGCACACATCTCAAGAGGGATTTTGTCCCACTCCTCTTTGCAGATCCTCTCCAAGTCATTAAGGTTTCAAGGCTGACGTTTGGCCACATATGGATTCATTATAAACAGTCTATTCTCAAAAATAATTAATGTTGTACGTACCTGACTGAACCGTAATGTAATTTAAACTCAACCCCTGAAGTCCATTGGAGTCTAACTTAATTAAGTCTGTCCAAGTTTTAGTATGGTGATCTAGTGGTGCAGTCTGTCACCCCACCAGGACAAAGTAATTACTATATTACAGTGGACTCTACGGACAGACTAAGACAACATTACACCATGATGTAATTAAATGATTCAGTGTGCCGGTGTCCAAAGACTAAAATTACAATTCGTTCTCCACATTTGAGATTGATTGTGTTGTAACACAAAAATGTAAGGGAACACCTAAAGCAGCGCGGTTTGTGTTTTTTATAACTTGAGCAAGTAACACTTAGTGTGAAAAACCGCAGAGAAACGTTATAGTGTGACAATGATTGAGGAGGACTGGGAGATACATATTAGGGCACTTATGGGAATGGGAACCATGTTTGTGTAATGAGTATTCAGATGATGGCAGCTTCAGGGTCGTGCGGTAGAAAGGTCGAGGCAGGCGTCACAATCAGGGGTTTTGTCTGAAGTAATTATGCGTGAATGACCCACACATCCAGCCCAAAGTGGAGGTTTACACAAATACTTATAGAGGCCTCTTTCAATTGCAGATTTGTGGAACTGTTTTGATTCCATAATGCATTATTATGCATTTCCATACTAATAACAATAAAGTTAGGTTAATAACAATTAAGTTATGTTAATGAAAACTGCCAAAAAGGTTGTAATAGCTAGTCTACACTTAAAGTCATGTTGCATTTAGAAGAAATAGCAAAGCGTGTTGCCTTTAACAAATATTAGCAGCCTTTAGTTTACAAATAGGGCTTATTCAATCAAGATGTCAAGTACAGCACACATTCCTGTTTTCCAACTTAAATTGCTGTATAGGATTTAAACTAGTGACTTTGCATCCAACGTTAATAACCACTATTTGTAATGTATCATGCTACTTTATTTGACACCAAACAGTCTTATTCTCTTTGATTTGGTGTGTTTCTCATTAGCGTACATACCAAAAAACGAATATACCAGAAAATAAGAATTTATAACTTTCATCTTAAAAGGGTAAGAACATTGTGGCATCATGACCTCTAAAATAGAACCTAATATTTACTTAAGTATATTTGGTCAACAATAAAATCTTAATGTCAGATGGGCCAGCTGTCTGGATATTGATTGAGGAGAGTGAGTTGGGTCTAACTTCCTTTAATCAAGAGGCCTTGAAATGTACTGACATGCTTAAAAAAATCTTCAAAGTAATCCGTTTTGATTAATTTTGGAAAAGGATAAAGATTACCTTATAGATTTATATGTAACTGCGGCAACATTCTCAATTTCTATCAGGAACAAATCATTCTCTTTTCATTTCTTGTGTTTGTTTTGGAAGCCGGTTAGAGGCCTTCTTCAAATATTTTCATTTTTTGGACTGAGGTTATACAAAGTCAAGTGTTTTTATAGGTTGAAACTATATCTCTTTATAAAGTATAATGTTATGTCACTCTATAGCTATGCTTGATATTTCGATTTGAACAGTCACTGTTAACCTCTACTGCGGTCTGTGTACAGCAACCTCCATCACTTTTAAAAGAGCTGTTATATAATGAATTTTTCACATATTTAATTTTTCCCAAATAAATATAAATAAATATCAATTTTTCCTCATGTCTCTGTAATACAAAGATAACACCGGAAGAATGACAGATAACCTCTCTTATCTGTCTCACCATTTTTTATTTTAAACACCCTATTTAGTATGTGAAAACAGGAGACCTGTAATTGCATGCCTCACTGCACCGCTCTGTCTGTATGTGTTTCCCTTTAGTGCAGATCTCTAGTCTAGTAGGGTTTTCTAATCATGATACAGTGGCAAGAGCAGGCTAATTATGTATCCAGTTTTGTTCCAGCAACCAAAATGGAATTAACTGATCCACAAACAGAGAACTTCCACTGCTACGTTATCTCAGGATAAGAGCGTTCATGTTGCTAGATGTAGGTTTTGGAGTTGAACTCACTCCATAACATGCTTGAAACCTGTCAATGGAGCAACTGAATTAAAAACAATTCAGATCGTTTGAACAGTTGGCATGTTGTCAAGGAGTGCGCCCCAGTGTTTGCAAGTTAAATCCAGGTAAGGCAAAAAAACAACATGCTCATGGACAAAACACCAGTTTTTTTCCAGTTATTGGTGAGATGCACTAATTACTGGGTCAAGTGCTGCCTCTGGCTTAGGGACAGGGTCCATGGTCTCTATGGGAATGGGAACCATGTTTGTGTGATGAGTATACAGAGGATGGCAGCTTGAGTGTCGTGCGGTAGACAGGTCTCACTATGGGTATATACAATTAATGATATACCCATAGAGAGAGAAAGTGTGTCATTTTAGACATATTTATAATAATTCTGTAAAGTACAAGCCAGAACCAAAACCATCGTTAAAGATATTGTGATTTGGCTACTCAAACCAGTGGTGCTGGAAAGGGCTCTTCTCCCTCCTAGGACATTGTGTTTTTCTCATTTGCATGAATCTTTCATGGACAGTGTCTCAGAGCTCCCTGTTAGAGTCTGTGCTCTCTAGGGGAGTCATCGCCATGTAGAAAGAAACAGTCGACAAGTTAATTCTCTCCATGGCTTTTTAGATACATTACCATTCTGACATGGTAATACATTAGTTGGACTCTCTCCGACTGCGTGTGTTTGGGGCTGCTGATGTGTTTTGCAGCTTATACCAACAGTGTTTAGGTACTGTAACACTAACAAGCGACACAGCCAGGTTCAGCTGGGCCAATAAATGAGATGAGACCCGCTGGTTGAATATGCATGAGGATATTTGATTGCTATGAGATGGTACAATTGATGTAACCCTATTAGAGAGAATTCACAAATTGCCACGTTGGTGTTGATTAACGCAAGAGACAGCAATGAATATTGGTGACAGTTTTATCCACTGAATTATTCTTAGATTTTTATTGGCCAATGCCTTAGATATGTTGCCTACTGTCATTTTAAGGAGTAAAAAAACTGTTTTGGCCAGTTCTACCCACTGATAAAAACCCTGTGTCTGTCCATAGACACCAGCCTGAAAACGGACAAAAAAGGAAAGCAGTGACCATATATATACCCGAGATTAGTGCTAGTAAAGACCATTGTAACAGAAATGTTTTAGCCCATATTCCTTACTATAAGTTAACTAACTTAACTGTTATTTAAATGTTTATCTTTATTTTCTTCCAGTTATACTTAAAAGGGTGGTCAACCAAGAATAAATCCCCCTCCTTAGAGGACGCCCACTCTCTCCCATTTACCCAAGAACTGCAACACCCAAATTATACTTTTTTTTTTTAATACACAGGGATTATCTTCAAAGGAAGCAGGACCAACCATCCTTTTACACATGTCCCTGCCCTAAAGGCCTCCATGTTACCCAGTAGGACAGGGAAGTGGGTGTAAGGATCCAGGTTACCCAGTAGGACAGGGAAGTGGGTCTAAGGATCCAGGTTACCCAGTAGGGCAGGGAAGTGGGTCTAAGGATCCAGGTTACCCAATAGGACAGGAAAGTGGGTCTAAGGATCCAGGTTACCCAGTAGGGCAGGGAAGTGGGTCTAAGGATCCAGGTTACCCAGTAGGACAGGGAAGTGGGTCTAAGGATCCAGGTTACCCAGTAGGACAGGGAAGTGGATCTAAGGATCCAGGTTACACAGCAGGACAGGGAAGTGTGTCTAAGGATCCAGGTTACCCAGCAGGACAGGGAAGTGTGTCTAAGGATCCAGGTTACCCAATAGGACAGGAAAGTGGGTCTAAGAATCCAGGTTACCTAATAGGACAGGGAAGTGGGTCTAAGGATCCAGGTTACCCAATAGGGCAGGGAAGTGGGTGTAAGGATCCAGGTTACCCAATAGGGCAGGGAAGTGGGTCTAAGGATCCAGGTTACCCAGCAGGACAGGGAAGTGATTGTAAGGATCCAGGTTACCCAATAGGGCAGGGAAGTGGGTGTAAGGATCCAGGTTACCCAGCAGGACAGGGAAGTGGGTGTAAGGATCCAGGTTACCCAGTAAGGCAGGGAAGTGGGTGTAAAGAACCAGGTGACCCTATAAAGCATGGAAGTGGGTGTATGGTCCCAGATTACCCTATAAGACAGGGAAGTGGGTGTAAGGCCCCTGGTGACCCTATAAAACAGGGGAGTGTGTCTAAGGCCCCAGGTTACCCTATAAGACAGGGAAGTGGGTGTAAGGCCCCAGGTTACCCTATAAGACAGGGAACTGGGTGTAAGGACAGCTGTTCAAACAGCAATTGCAATAGATGTCCACTCCACGTGATTTAGTTTATTTACTGCACAGTTGTACTTCATGGGAAGTATTATTGTTCTACAAAGGAAAATATCTGAGTAGCTAGGTTTTTCCTCAATTGTCATCCGATTTTTACACAAGTATTCTAAAATGTGCTTAAATACATGCATGTATAGTGTGTTGACAAACATGTCTGGGAAAATTACCTTCTCACTTTGTTTCCAAAATCTTTCCATTTCAAATCTACTAATAGTTGTAACACAAACACTGTTGTGTTAAATAGCAAATGTGCCCACTTTGGTATTGGCACCTGCACTCTAAGAACAGCTTGCAAGCAGTGAGTGTAGGCCACACTGCATGAAGAGATTATTAGAGCAAGCATTTTTATGTGTCAAGCCAAATGGCAGCCATGCTTCACCTATTTCACCGGAAGCAGGCCCATCATGTTAATGGAACAGAGCATCAAGATTATTATTGTGCACTTTAAAGTTATAACTTATGTACACTATAGCCTAACAAACTGCATGCTTTCTCTAGACATTGTGTGAAAGGATTATATAAATCATAATTAGTTTTCACCAGCACTTACAGTAAAGACACAATCTAAGTTTGATGAAGACATCTAAAGTATACTGTAACACCTACCTGATGTTACATTCCCCACAACCACCCAGGCTGTTTTCCCCTCTGTATCACTTCTGTAGTTTGAAAATGATCTTTAAGAAAATGTAAAGAATAAACCCCCCCAAAAAAGACTAAAATCCAAATGAAACAGTTCATCAGTTCATTCCCCCCCAGAACCCCAAATTATTTTTTTTACTTAACTGTAACATTAACAATGTAAATGTTATCTGTCATAATGTATCCATACTTCCATATCTCTGTCTATGAATTTGCGAGTGGTTACATTTCTCCAGCCCAAACCAAATCCATGGCAGGTTGTCGGTCCATTCTGTTGAAATTATGTCTTAAAACTTTTGTTTTTCTACTGCATAGTTAAAAACATTAAAAAATATTTTATATTTTCAGCAATGATAGTACTTGTCAGCACAGACAACATAAATTAATATCAAAGCCAAATAACAAAGCATATTGGGTTTTTTTCTCATTTGCGAT
Organism: Novumbra hubbsi; assembly: GCA_016801125.1. Taxonomy (NCBI): domain Eukaryota; kingdom Metazoa; phylum Chordata; class Actinopteri; order Esociformes; family Umbridae; genus Novumbra; species Novumbra hubbsi. Next base: position 8,827 of record JACXGK010001677.1, read on the forward strand.
TTACTATAATATCCTTTATGCTATTTTGGGAGTAAATTATTTTTATTGTACTTTGCAATTTGAAAGAAAGTGCATCAAGAAAGTGCATCCTCAGACGTCAGATAAAAAAATTCTTCCTGAAATGTATAATTCAAAAGCTCATACACTTGTTTGAAAGGAGACATGATGAATTATCAATGTGGCTGTCTACATCCATATAAAATGTGCATTTGAAGATGCAGTTCAGTGGACAGGGTGTTAGATAGATGCGAGATGAAAGGCAGTTTATTTGTTTAGTCTTACAGCAACAATGGATGATTGTGTGCTTGCTACTAATAACACTGTTATAACACTCCACAACAATGGTGTAAGAGGTACTTAGATGTAGATGAAGCATTTTGTGTTTCTTAACAAGGGATTGTTATGACAGTGACTGAGATGATCTGGATCTCCTCCCTATACTTAGATTTTAGTTCATGCCATAGTTAGCATCCAGGCGTGGGCACAGACATGGGTCTGCTTAAGCACCTTTCCTTTGGCCCCCTTGATAGTTAACCATCCTTACTGGTGGTGGTGTTATTGTCTTAGTCTTTACAAGGGATCATTTTTTGTCGTAATGATTCTGTTCCTACCAACACTTGTTTGTTGGAACCACTTTTACTTTGCCCTTGTTAGGAGTTCTTAACCTGTTTTCAGAGAGAAAGAGTTGTTTCTCGCCAAAGACTGCCCAAAATAAGCTAAAATTGATCTTAATAATTTCTTGATGCTAATCAAGTGTCAGAATCGATCTACCGTAGCTTGTGAAACCCCATAATGATGAGCAGTGGGCTGTATTGTCAGAAACGCAGGAGTGAAGCCACATGCAAACGCAGGAGGCAGGAAGACAGTTCCGGGATTTTAATGTATCTAAATCAGCCGGCAAGGATCCAATAATAGTGATCCAAGCGGCTATGGGTATTTAGAAAAGCGCTATATAAATTCAATGTATTATTATTATTAGTAGTAGTGTAGACAGGCAGGGGTACACTGGACGACTGGAAACGGGGCACTAAACACAAGGAAGCATGTACGGCTCAGGTGAACATTATCATGGGGGGCATGTATAGGCACACCTCTATGAGGTAAATATCTTCTGTTACTAATTGCTACAATATATGAATCACTTATATTCCTCGGAAAAATATTCCACTGTCCAACTGATGTTTTAACAAAATTGTATATTTCAAATGAAATAGATCCCAGAATGTTTCTATACTAAGATGAGTTTTGGTGTTTACTTTTGTGTTTACAAAATGTAAGCTCTACAACAGATAAGAACTTAGAAAAGCTTCTCTCTCCATTCCTATGGGCTGGGTGGGACTAGTCTGCTTTCACTTTACAGCTGAAGAACAATATAATAAATCAAAAGACGATGTGTGATTTTACATCAACCAACAGTGTTGGAAATCCTGCCATCCAAACCAAATCTATTTTTAACTATTTTCATCCTTTTTTGGTCCCTGCCAATTCTGTTCATTTACTTTGGCATGAATTTACAACTCACAAGCACCTGTGCCTTTGCATTCACACAGCAATGACAAGCAATGTACACTTGTAAGGTTAAATTAAGGACTAGGTCAGCCAAACAAAAGTTTAAAGTCAAATTGGAAAAGCAGTGTTCCAGTTATAACTAATCCTGTTTGGAAAGGCATCAGAAAGATTATAACCTGCTGAATACAGGGTCTCTCTGGCTGCAGTGCTGATCAGCACGTCCCTGCCTTTTACCTGCAATCACTCCATGCATGGTTCCTGCTGTTTAAAATGTGTCTTAAATCTTCACCAAAAAACGTGTCTAGTTTGAACTACTACGGGACTGTACCACTCACCTCAGTCATCATGCAAAGCATTTGAGGACATGCCTGAACTACTACATGACAAACTTCAACTTAAATCTTACAACTCCATCTGCCCATTAATCATTTCTTTTTTTGACCACCCAGGCCTAAAGCTCAAAGACTAGTTAACACATTTCAGGCTGTTTATCCCTGAGAACCAATAAGACATGTTTTTATCTCTTGTCTGGTTTAACGGTTGGTCATGTCTTGATTTTTCAGTCAGTGTCACGTTTGGGTCATCATGTCCTATGTGAGGATTGTTCGTGAACAGGCGATGGTGTGGATCCAATTGCACGACTGAGGAAAACAACTCCTGAGGGGGATAGACGTAAGGATTCGTAGTGGTAACAGTAGTAGTGGTATGTTGCACTCGGATTATCGATGAAGGCACACGTCCAGGAGTGTAGGAGTAGGTCTGTATATATATATATATATATATGTATTTATATAT